>SEYY01010953.1:37500-45000 GCA_009176605.1 Armadillidium nasatum
ATTTCTCTCTAAAATTGTGTGCGTATGTAAGTACGTACGTGTATGTATTCGAATGTGTGTCAACGAATTCTTTTCATTCCTGAAGTCACCCGATTGAACGGGACATTTGAGTTGTCAATTTGTCTTTTATTGAAACTTTTATATTTTCTGATTAAGAACATAAATGTTTCTCATTCTTTTATTAAAAAATCATTAAATATATACAAAGTTTCAATAACACATCATTTTTAAAATAAAAGTAAGGAATTAAAACTTTAAATAAAAGAAATTAATTGTCTAACGAGAACTGGAACTCAACACACTGTTAGTGAGTCGGAAGACAGAGGTTACCAATTGTTCCTATTATTTTTGTGCGAACCCAACCTTTGGCTATTTCCATTAATATCTAAGGAAGTGGGTCCTTCTGATAGAGGAATTAAGGGAATATGGAGAATGTGGCCAAATGAGATCCCAGAGTTAGCAATATTGTTTTTAATTCTCCTCTTCGTATTTACTTTAAAAAAAATCCCATAAAATACAGTCCACTAAACCAACAAATACGAACGAGTGTAATTAATCATTTATTTATATTTTCAAATTTATTATATCAATATTATCACCCTTCTCATTTGGGAATTAACTAGGTTAGGAGAGTGACAAAAAAAGATTGAATATTATTTAATCCTGTTGTTCTTCTACCAATTTAGTTGACTTTAGGAAAAATTCTCAGCACATACATCCTCCTTTCTAATTACAGGGCAATCTTTCTACAATAAAATTTAAACATTCGGATTGTAAAAGCCTTGAAAATCACTTTCTAAACAACCCCTTGGGTATATAAAGACGATGTACTCCTAAATAAAAATGTTCGTTGTTGTATAGCATGAAGTGTTAATAGTGATGCCTAAAAACTTTGTTCACAACCTTAAACTTTCCGTTAACTCGAGTGTCAAGCCGGTGAGTCTTTCCTTTGTGCCGTAAAACATATCGAAAGCCTTCGATAGAGTCTTGCACAAAGCTTTGATTTCCAAACTTCCCTTTTTCGGAATCTTTCCTTCTCTCTGTGACCTTTTCTCTAATTTCCTTTCCGGTCGTTCTATAGCCACCGATCTTCCTATAAATCTATAAATAGTGGTGTTCCTCAAGGATCTGTCCTATCCCCCAACTCTTTTTATTTTTTTATTTTTTATCAATGATCTTCTCTCTATTACTTCGTCTCCTATACACTCTTATGCCGATGACTCCACCCTTCATTACTCCTTTCAATTTGAAAGACGTCCCTCCCAACAACAATTGATAGATTCAAGAAGGATAGCCCTGGAGCATCTGACCTCTGATCTTTCTTGTATTTCAAATTGGGGCAGTGAAAACATGGTCGTTTTCAGTGCCTCAAAAACTCAATTCCTCCATCTTTCTACTCAACACAATCTTCCACACAACTATGACATCTTCTTCGAAAACACTCAACTCAAACCTTCATCTGCTTTCAATATTCTCGGTGTTTCTTTTTCTCATGATCTTTCTTGGAAAGATCACATTACCTCTCTCTCTAAACAAGCTTCTAAGAGGTTGGGTGTTCTGAGGCGCCTTTGTGGGTTTTTTACGCTACCCCAGTTGCTTGCTCTGTATAGGGGTGTTGCTCGCCCCTGTATGGAGTATGCCTCGCACATCTGGGGTGGTTCCACACATACAGCTCTTCTTGAAAAGGTGGAGTCTAGAGCTGTCCGTCTTATCAACTCTCCCGTTCTTACTAACTCTCTCCAATTTCTTTCTTCCCGTCGAATTGTTGCGTCACTCTCTCTATACTATCGATATTACAATGGAGATTGCTCTTCTGAACTTTCATGTCGCATACCTCCTCGCATACCTCGTGCGACACGACTTTCTACACAGTCTCATCCTTTCTCTGTCCAACTCTCCGACCCCAGACTTAATCGCTATGCTCAATCTTACATATACTCTACTTGTAAAGTCTGAAACACACGCCTTTTATCTGTTTTCCCAACTTCCTTTGACTTGCACACTTTTAAACGCAATGTATCAGGTCACGTCGGCCATTAGCGACGAGATTCCGAATGCTTCCCAACTCTGGTGGATATGAGTAGGCCTCTGGCCTTTGCCCACCAGAGGAGACATATATTTATATATATATATATATATATATATATAATATATATATATATATATATATATATATATATATATATATATATATATATATATATGCTTCAACTGTATATTTCGGTGCGGTGCGGTGCAGAAAATTCCAAGCTCGTCCAACTCATATATATATATATATATATATATATATATATATATATATATATATATATATATATATATATATATATATATATATATATATAGGGTACCAGTAGTAGGGTACCAAGGATCCACCGCTACCTTACCCCTCCCCCTCACCAAAAGGAAAAAAAATTTATATATATATATATATATATATATATATATATATATATATATATATATATATATATATATATATATATATATATATATATATATATATATATATATATATATATATATATATATATATATATATATATATATATATATATATATATATATATATATATATATATATATATATATATATATATATATATATATATATATATATATATATATATATATATATATATATATATATATATATATATATATAGTAAGGTACCAAGGGTCCAATCTCTTTCTTCCCCTATTATATATATATATTGATAGATCGATGAGAGAGAAGAATACTGATGTGAGTATAGTAAATATTTAATATATATATATATATATATATATATATATATATATATATATATATATATATATATATATATATATATATATATATATATATATATATATATATATATATATAATGTCCTTTTGCGAAGTCACAAGAGGATTTGAAGGTTTTGGTGGAGGAATTTGTAAAAGGTTGTGTCAAATTGGGCTCAAGAGTGAATGCGGGCAAGAGTAAAGTATTATGGATGAAAAATAGGGAAGGGAGGAGAAGGGAGGGAAAAGGGTATAGGTGGAGGTTATGAATTGCAGATCAAAGTATGGAGAGAGAGATTGGAGTTTTTTTTTATAAAAGTTCACATCTCAAGGGCGTTGCCCTATTCGAGGAGAGGAACTTTTCTAGAAGAATATACCTAGGATCCCCAAGTGGGAATGGACTCTCAAGCTCGTGAGTCAATCACTGTACCGTTTGAGCCGCGGTAGACCACAAAGTTAACTCATTTAAATGAGGAAGGTTGTCCAGAGAGGTGTAGTTTAAAATGTTCGAGGGTTGCTGTGTACTGGTAGTTATGTATGGTAGCGAGGTTTGGAGGTTGAAAAAGGTTTAAGTTTTCGAAATGGAAGGTCTGACGGAGGTGTGTGGTATAAGTAGAAGGGAGAAAGTCTTTAATGTTAGAATAAGGGAGAAATGTAGTTGGAGAAAGAGTTTGGTTGAGAGAGATGAGGAGAGCACGCCAAAGTGGTTTGGACATGTTTGAAGGAAGAATGAGGAGGGATTGGCAAAAAAAGTGTTCATTTAAGAAATGGTGAGTATAAAAGGAAGGGATTGACCGAGAGGAGGTTGAGTGAGCGTAGTCAAGGAATTATTGAGGGACAGAGGACTGAGCTGGGATGAGGGTGTATGGTTGAAAGAAGATAGAAATGAATGGAAATGAGTGGCAAGTTTGAGTGCTAGGATTGATTGTGGCTTACGGTAGACACCACCCCACGATTGTGGGGAAAGGTTGTGGTATATATATATATATATATATATATATATATATATATATATATATATATATATATATATATATATATATATATATATATATATATATATATATATATATATTATTATTTTTTTTGCAGGGGGATGGGGATCGTGAGATGGACCAAGGTGGTCGGACCCCAAGGTGCCTTCAGCTGATATATATATATATATATATATATATATATATATATATATATATATATATATATATATATATATATATATATATATATATATATATATCCTCTCCCAGGAAGGACTTCCACCCAGTCAGTGGAACGAACATCTTTCCCCATCTTCACTTAAGGGTTCTCCCAGAGTCCTCCAAAAGATCGTGTTTTTCGGCTCGTTGTTCTCAATGCCGGTCCATGAGTCTTATCCAGACTCTCAAGTAGAGATTTCATTCTTTCAGTAGGACCAGCTTCGATTCCCAACTAACCTCTAAACACTCTCTCCTAAAGCTCTCCAGAAGATTGTGTTTCTCTGAGCCATGATTTTCAATGCTGGTTCTGGAGTTGTTACAAGCTTTTGTTCAGAGAAATCACAAGGCCGGGTGGCTAATCCTGTCGTCTTTGCTTTTAGTTCTTCTCACATGGTCCGATCCTGTCTTCGGTTTTCAAACTCATGTGTTTAAGTTTTAAATTCTTAATGTTAAGGTTTTATTTTTCATTAAAAGCCGAAAGCACATTATCTTAAAAGACTTGTTGCTCCTCTATAGATTTTTAGACATAATGTTATCGAAACATTTAATTTATTATTTTTTTTAAATGTAAAAATATTTCCTAAAATTCTTATTTTAAAATAAATTTTATCTATTACTTTTTAAACATTTTGTTCAGTACTAGCTTTAATTTCATAAATTTTCTCCTTCTTTTCTCTCCTCTATCTTCTTTCTGATTCTTCCCATTTTTCTTTTTCCACCTGATTTTAGTCGCATCCACTCTCGACGGGAGCCGAATCATATATATAAATATATATATATATATATATATATATATATATATATATATATATATATATATATATATATATATATATATATATATATATATATATATATATTCTTCGAAATATTAATTTTTTAATATTATTTATTTATTTTTTAAAATGCATGTTATTATTATTATTATTATTATTATTATTATTATTATTATTATTATTATTATTATTATTATTATTATTATTATTTTTATTATTATTATGATTATTATTATTTTATTATTATTATTATTATTTTATTTATTATTTATTTATATTATTTATTTATTTTTTATTTATTTTATTTATTATTTATTTATTTTATTAATTTTAATTAAAAAGTTCTCATGGTGAAAAAAGGTAACCATTGGCCAAAAAAGGTTTCCAAAATGGTAAAAAAGTTAATTACTTCTCCCTTCAGGCTCTCAAAACTGCCTGGAGTAAGGAGAAAGGAGGTGAGGGGAAATATCAAGAACATATCTACCAAATAGATACCCTAATACTTGTGTGTGGGTGTGTGTGTCTTAAAGCCTACCTTGTCCAGAAGAAGTACTACTAGAAGAACCTCTAGGCCTTGTTCCTCTTTCATTTTGGTCTTCAAGGTAAGAAGATGTCACAGAAGTTTCCCTTTGAAGGGAAGAACCTATTTGTCCACTAATGTTTTCCATTTTTAAAGGTATTGAAAAATCCTCGTTTTTGAGAAACTTTCCATATAAGAGAGGCCTTCTTTTATTCTATTAATTTAAGCCATGAAATCTGTCGATTCCTTCTCACCATCTGAAAAAAAAGTAAACAAATTTAATAAGGGTCATTACAAAGTTACTTGTAGGGTAGAAACCTACGACCTACAGTCAGTTAATTGACAACCAATGAAGTTTCTCAGTTTTGGGAAACTTATTTTCAAATAACGAAAAAGATTTTAAGCATTCCAAAATTACAAGACCTAGCGAACTTATCGGTAAATTTCTCTTAATTTTCAACTAAATTTCTATTTATTTTAGCAAATTTTTTTTTATTACCTCTAGTGAGGTAAGTTACAACCAGAGTTAAGGAACAATCCAGAAATCGGGTCAATTTAAAAGGAAGACATTTCCCGATACACGGCGTTTAAAGGTGTGCAAGTCATAGGAAGTTGGAAAAATAGATGAAGGAAGTGTGTTCCAGACATTACCAGAAGAGTACATGTAAGATTGAGCATACCGGTTAAGTCTGGGGTTGGAGAGTTGGAAACAGAAATGATGAGAGTGTGTAGAAAGGGGTGTCGCACGGGTCCTTCTCAATGGAGGAAGTATGCGACGGGAGATGTTGTAATAGCGATAGCATAGAGAGAATGACGCAACAATTGGACGGGCAAAAAAAGACTGGAGAGAATTAGTGAGAGCAGAAGAGTTAAAAGATGAAAAGCCCTAGACTCCACCTTCTTAAGGAGAGCTGTATGAGTGGAACCACCCCACATCTGTGACGCATACTCCATACAGGGGCGAACAACACCCCTATACAGAGCAAGCAACTGGGGTGGTGTGGAGAAATTCTGAAGGTGCTTCAGAACACATCCTAACCTCTTAGAAGCTTGTTTAGAGAGAGAAATAATGTGATCTTTCCAAGAAAGATTACTAGAAAAAGAAACACCAAGAATATTGAGGAGAGATGAAGGTTTGAGTTGTGTGGAAGATTGTGTCGAGTAGAAAGATGGAGTTTTTGAGGCATTGAAAACGACCATATTTTCTCTGTCTCAATTTGAAATACAGAAATCAGAGGTCAGTTGCTCCAAGGCTACCTCCTTGCATCTATTAATTTCTGTTGGGAGGGGCGTCTTTCAAATTGAAAGGAATAATGCAGGGTGGAGTCATCAGCATAGGAGTGGATAGGAGATGAAGTAACAGATAGAAGGTCATTAAGGAAAAACAGAAAAGGTGTTGAGGATAGGACAGAACCTTGAGGAATTAATAGATTTCAAAGGATGAACGGTTAGATTTGAAAACTTTAGAAAGAACGGAGGCTAAAGAAATAGGACAATAGTTCAAGGGCTGAGAGATGTCCCCCTAAGAAATTACAGTTTTCAAATTAAGAAGAAATTACAGTTTTAGTCATAAATGAGTTGGAGGAGGTTGAAGGAGTTAGAACAGCTCCGGAATCGTCTAATGTTAAATTAGTGGCAAAAGTTTGAGCGAAGAGTTCAGCTTTAGAGGTAGGTAAAACGGCAGTTGTACTGTCGGAAGATACTACTTTTACTACTTCGCCAGAAAGGGCGTGAAGAAGAACCAGAAAGATTATTGCATTTTCTACGGAGAAATAAATTTTTAGTTTCACGAAGAATAGATTTTGCACGATCCGGAATGAAATATAAGTTGAATGATTTTCTGGTGTTTGAAAACGACGGTAGTCCATGAAGGCAGCATCCCTGCGGCGGATAGCACGAGAACAAGTAGAGTTAATCCAAGGTTTGTTAGGTTTAGTAGAAGGAAAAGAATATGAAATGTACACCTCCATGCCAAAGAGAATCACCTCGGTTATGTGTTCTGCACACTCCGAAGGACGCTTCCACGGAAACAGTAATCATTCCATGGGAAATTAGAAAAGTAGAACCGCAAGTCAGACCAGTTAGTGGCACCGTAATGCCAAAAACGTCTCCTTGCCGAAGGCGGGGGCCGTTCTTGCGTAATTTTTTTTTTTTTTTTTTTTTTTTTAACGGAAAATCGATGTGTTGATAGAATATAAATTTTTATTAATTAATAAAAATGTCTAAAAACTGCAAAGAA
>SEYY01010954.1:0-16618 GCA_009176605.1 Armadillidium nasatum
TTTCAAAAAGTTAATCTTTAAAAGTATCAAAAATAAGATAATCATTCTCACAAAAATCCTTTTTTATATTTTCCGCTTCAGCGTGAAACAACTTCCAATCTGAGCAAACCTTGAAAACCTTTTTGATTAATGTTTAATTAAGCTTCAAATTACTAAATTGACCAAAATAATTTAAATCTTGCCTCCAAAAAGTCTTCTTCACAAGAACTTCTAAAAATTTCCTTTCCAGCTCACAAGGGAGGCCCTGGCTACCTATTAATTTTCTTAAAAACCCCCGTCATTAAACTGGAAATACGTGTCTGAAATCGAGAGTTTCGAAAATCCGGAAGTCAGACTCTCAAACAAGTAAAATTTATCACTGGAGTTAAATTTTTTTATTAAGAATAATATCATGATTCATGCAAAGGAACATCGATGAAAAGAGAGTCAACATCAAAACTAACCATAAGACTATTTTTTAATCTGCTCATAAATCTCAAGAGAGTTATTTATGGCATATTCACTGGCTGTTAAAAAACACAATTTAGGAACCAAATATTTGTTCAGTTTATAATTAATTAGCAGCGTTATACGCTCTTTTAAATGATTTAGGTAGAAGGTTCTCCTTGTGAATCTTTTTTTCCTCTTTATGTTCTCTTTATAATCTGTCAAAGATTCACAAGGGCAATCTTCCACCAAATTCCAATCAGAGTTGGGGAAAATCTAGAACCAGAGTCAGATCAAAGGCCAACATGTCCTGATACATGGCGTTTGAAAGTATGCAAGTCAAAGGAGTTTGGAAAATCGATAAAGTGAACGTGTTCAGATCTTGCCAGTGAAGTAAGTACACGTAACATTAAGCATATTTATAAAATTGTTCCCAGCGAGCAAACAAAGATAATAATGTTTAGCACTTGGGAAAAAATGTTGTATACTTGAAGACTTCTAATAAAGGATATTCAAGGAAGCAAAACTCACTTCTAATTTATTTTATATATACAGATGAAGCAAAAAGAAAAAAAAAACAAAGAATAAAGATCTAATAATTTTAATTAAACGAAATAGTATTAAATAAAAGAAATTTTGAAACACTTTTGCCTTATTTATTCGTATATCACTAAGTTCTTTTTTGTATAAGAGTAATGATATTAAAAAAAATAGATGCAAAAAAGAAATAATATTTTCGAGTTTTAAAGTATAAAAGACGTGGAGTCGTTCTCCTGAGTGTTTTTTTTTTTTTCAGTTGCATTTACACAAGCTCTCGTAAGATTTAGTTTGAAAAACATGGAATATTACGAAAATAATCCTTCAAGCATTGAATACATGATTTTCTTTGGTCGCAATTATCCAATGCTAGGTAGTGTGTATAGTAAGAATTGCACGTCTGTTGTATTAAATCACTTACACACACACACACTCGCATATATATTATATATTATATATAATATATAATATATTTATATATATATATTATATATATATATATATATATTTATTTAATTATATAATATATATATATATATAGAATATATATATATTTTGAGAGTATTTTTTATCTGTTTGTAAGTGCAGTATTAATTATATTATAGTATATATATATATATATAATATATATATATATATATTATATATATATATATTATATATATATATATTATAATATATATATTACATATATAAAAAGGGATTTTTTTTTTAAAAAAAAAAAAAAAATTTTTTTAAATTTTTTCCAGAAAATTTTCATGGATGTAAATATTCATTTTCCTCATCATTATAATTATTGAATTTTTTTCTTAACTTTTTATATTATGAATCCAAATCACTTTATGTACTTAAGCTATATAGCAAAAGATGCAATCACACTACTCGTATATATATATATATATATATATATATATAATAATATATATAATATATATATATATATATATATATATATATATATATATAATATATATATATATATATATATAATATATATATATATATATATATATATATATATATATATATATATATATATATATATATATATATATATATATATATATATATATATATATATATATATATATATATATATTACTTCTGGTGTGCCAAGGCCAGTGGCCTACTAAAATTTCCACCAGAGTTAGGAAGAAAATCAGAAACCTGGGCAAATTAAAGGCCAACATGTCCCTATACACGTTGTTTGAAGGTGTTTAAGTTATAGGAAGTTGGGAAAATAGATGAAGGGAGTGTGTCCCAGACTTTACCAGTAGAGTACAAGTAAGATCAAGACATCAATAACACACCATTTTGTGTGGAAAGTTATGTCGAGAAGAGTGATGGAGGAATTGAGGCTTGGTGGCATTGAAAACGACCATGTTTTCTCTGCCCCAATTTGAAATGCGAGATAGTTAAGAGGTCAGTTGCTCCAAGGCTACCTTCCTTGCCTTTATTAACTGCTGATGGGAGGAGCTCCTTTCACACTGAAAAGAGTAATGAATTGTGGAGTCATCATAGGATTGAATAGGAGGTGAAGTAACAGATAGAAGGTCATTAATGAAAAGCAGGAAAAGTGTTGGGGATAGGACAGATCCTTGAAGAACAACCCTATTAATAGATATAAAAGAAGAACGGTGGCCGTCTACAGCAGCTGCTATAAAACGACGGGAAAGGGAAATTACAGAGAATGACACACAGAGAGAAGGATAGGGAAGTTTGGAAATCAAAGCTTTGTGCCAGACTCTATCGAAAGATTTTGATATGTCCAGCGCGACAGCAAAAGATTCACTGAAATTCCGAAGAGCGAAGGACCAAAAGTCAGAGAGAAGGGAAAAATGATCACCAGTAGGTCTTATTTTTTAGGAAAGCCATACTGGAGATCAGAGATAAAATTAAATGAAATTAGATGTTTCCAAATCATCCTGTTAAGGATAGACTTGAAAGTTTTAGGAAGAATGAAGGTTAAAGAAATGGGATGGTAGTTAGAGAGTTGAGAAGGGTCCCCCAATTTCGGCACATGCTGAATGAGCGCCCGTTTCCACTAAGAAGAGAAGGTTAAAGTAGAAAGAGATTGACGAAATAGTTTACCAAGGCAAGGTGCAAGCTCGGAAGCACAAATTTTGAGAACCACAGAAGGGATACTATCAGGACCGTATGCCTTCTTAGTGTTAAGCTCAGAAAGAGCAGAATTGACATCTTGAGAAGAAATTTCAATTTTAGCTATTATTGAGTTGTAGGGGGTTGAAGGAGGTGGAACAGCTCCGGAATCCTCTAAGTTGAGTTAGAGGCAACAGTTTGAGCGATGAGTTCAGCTTTACAGAGAGGCAAAACGGCAATTGTACCTTCAGAAGATACTAAATGAGGGAAAGCAAGGTTAGAGTTGACATTTTTTTGCAAAATGATGGTAATGGAAGAAGAACCAAAAAGATTATTGTATTTTAGAGGAGAAAAGAGTTTTTAGTGTTACGGAGTATAGATTTTGCGCAATTAGGGGATGTAATTCAAGTTGCACGAGTTTCTATAATTTAAAGACGACGGTAGTCCCTGAAAGCAGCATCCATGCGGCTGATAGCATGAGAACAAGCAGAGTTGAAGCAAGGTTTGTTAGATTTAATAGAAGCGAAAGAATATGGAATGTACGCCTCCATGGAATGGAAGCGGTAATCATTCCATGAATAATATGAAAAGTAAAGCCGCAAGTCAAACCAGTTAGTGGTACCGAAATGCCAGAAACGTCTCCTCGACGAAGGTTAGGGCCATTCTTTGAGAAGACTTGAAGAGACAACAAGATACAGAGATTAGAAGGTGGTTGGATAAACTCAGAGGAGGAAAGAGTTTAACAGTGTAAGGAGAAGGATAAGAAGTTAGGAAGAGATCAGGTATGTTTGGTTCATCACTAAAGCGGTCAGGGATACGGGTAGAAAGATGTACCAACTGCTCAAGGTTATTCTGGATAAAAAATCGGTAGGCGAATTCAGCATCAGGATCATGAGAAATAGATAAAAGCCACTGGAGGTGGTGAATATTGAAATCACCTAAAATGTTGATTTCGGAGAAAGGAAAAGAGGAAAGAATGTGTTCTATATTAGAGTTAAGATAGTTGAAGAGTTTTTTTATAGTCTGTAGATTTAGGAGATTAGTAGACAGAAAAAATGAATTTAGTTGTAGAGTTGAGAGTTAAGCCATATATTAAGCCATAATCGGTATATAGTATCTGTATAGATACCGATATATAAATATATATTATATGTTGTATAATTTATTTTTTCATATTGTTTATATATAAAATATATATATATAATATATATATATATATATATTATATATATATATATCCAAAGCGATAAGTATTATTATATATATAGAATAATATAATAATATATATAATATATTATATATATATACTAAAGTAGTGTACTGGTGATTATCTTGGTCTTCCAGGGCATTACAGATGTTGCATTCTGTCCAAGAGGGGAAACTGCCTACGCTCCTTCCTGAGCCTATTTGAGTGAGGGAAAATTGCAATGGGTGTGCAATGTTGCTTTAATAGGGAAATCAGTCATCACACAGCTCTTTCCTGGGCATATTTTGAGTAAGCTAGGGAAATTATTGAGGGTGAAGCTTATCCTTTCTCTCAAAAAGGATTTTTTTTCTGGGGGGGACCCAACTCTGCTGTCCCGAGGAGATCTTTAAGAGAGGTGATAACATTTTGCTGAAACTCTCAGAACTGCTATATTTTTGGCATGAAGCTGGAAATCACCAACTTGGAGAAATCAAGAATGGTGTGAGCGCTGTAGTCTTGGCTCTCTATCAATTTCTTAACTTTGAGGGTTTGCTGGTGGGAAGAACTTCCAATTGTCAGTCAGTCATTCTTTCAGTTCGGGATTCATGAGGCTATTTCAAGATTTTTTTTAGATAGAGACTACCCACTGACATTTTCTTATATATATATATATATATATAATATATATATATATATATATATATAGTATATACAATATAGCATATAATATATATATATATATATATATATAATATATATATATATATATATATATATATATATATATATATAATATATATATATATATATATATATATATATATATATATATATATATATATATATATATATATATATATATATATACTATATACTGTGCATATATAGAGGACAATGTTGCAAGGTTGTAATGCAATGTTGCAAAGAGGGGAAACTGCCTACGCTCCTTCCTGAGCCTATTTGAGTGAGGGAAAATTGCAATGTTGCAATGAAGGGAAATCAGTCATGCTCTTTCCTGGGCATATTTTGAGTAAGGGGAAATTAGAGGGTGAAGCCCCTTCCAAAAGGATTTTTTTTTGGGGGGGGAACTCCGTCCCTTCTTAAACTGTTCTCAAGCTAGTTCTCATGAGCTATTTCAAACATCTTATAGCACTTTTCTTATACTTTCTAAAAACTGTACTTGCAGTCAGTCATTCTTACTCTTTCATGAGCTATTTCTCTTTTTTTTCTAGCATTTTCTTGTATTCTAGTCATTTTCTAGCAATTTCTAGCAGTTTCTAGCAATATCATGTACCGTCAGGCTCGTGTGACGCTAACTTAGACCATGCTCAAATGCTGAGGAGACGTCAGTATTAGCGACAGCTGACATTGAAGGTAAGGTGCTTTTGCGTTACCCTCTTTGCAACATTGTAATGTTGCGAGGTACCTTCAATGATGAAGTCATACACGTGTGCACATGCACACTCACCCACATACACACGCGTACTCACATGACCTCGTGACGTCACAGAACAAGTCCCTTTTGGCTTTTTTGGATTTGACCAAGTAGCTTTTCCACCATCTTGGATTTGATCAGGTGATTTTGAATTTTCCCGGCTTTTCCTTAACTTCTTTTTAGCGCCGTCTATTGAATGAAAATCAAATGTCATAAACTATTGAGACGAGATTAGAACCCGGGTCAAATGAATGGAAATCCATGACGTTATCCAACGAACTAAATTGACTTATTCTTCAGAAAACAAAATTTATTCATTTAAGAGGGAGTTTTTTCCTTCTTACTCGCATCTGTTTCCTTTGTGGCTTGGAAAAATTTATTACTTCTTCGATTAAATAATCATATCTGATTTTTCGATAATATAATCATACCTGTTTTATCGATTATAATCATACTTACTTCATCGAATATATGATCATGCTTACGTCAATGATTATATCGAACTAATTTATTACATAATATAATTATTAGTATCAAAAATTTTTTTTATAATAATAATACCATTATTATTATTATCATTATTATTATTATTATTATTATTATTATTATTATTATTATTATTATTATTATTATTATTATTATTATTATTATTATTATTATTAGGAAGCAAGATATATCTTTTTTTATTCATCTTTTATATATTAAATACACAAATATTCCGAAAATATTTGACAAATATACCTTTATTTTCTATACTTAACATACATCTAAACATTATCTAGTTGGTATATGCCAAATAAACAAGTGTCTGGTATAGCATCATAACTACGTGGATGATATTTGTTTCGTAACCAATAAATTCTCAAGTCCTGCTATTCCTTGTTAATGACCCACATCCTGTGACATGTAACATAACCATCTGCTTATTCGAACACCTCATTAGCCCATATTTAAACATTTAGTTTCCCTCTCATCGCTCTATTTCTTTTAAGGCAATATGATGTCTTATACATCTCCTAAAATCTTAATCCCGTTTTCTTCAAGATAGAACTTAAATTTATTTTTAAGCTATCTCATTTTATATTTTCTATATTTCTATAAGCGAGGACTTTTAAAAAGCTTTTTAAACTATCCCATTTTACATTTTCGAAAATTTTTCATGCTTTTACTTTTCTAATTTTTTTTTCAACAAAAACGCCTTAACTAACTATTCTCGAGAAAAATAATTTCGAGAGAGAGAAAAATACTTGAGAAAAAAATTTAAAAACTTTATTTATTTATTAAAATACATCTTTATTTTTGGTAATAATACATTAAAACATGTAATACATATAGAGGCTTATCATTAGCCTTACATCCACACATCCACACACGCATATACATACACACACAAACACACACTGAACAATTTTTCTTCAGAGTAATTTCTAAGATTCAAATCATCCCTCCCCCAAGCTCCCCTCCTATTTATAAAATTATGCTTTCGCATTAAGTAATAATTACATGCACACAGTATTTATGTGAGATAATAAACATACCTTACAGTACATGCTTCCAAATTTCATGAGTATGATTCCTCTCTAAGACTCTGTGATACCATCACATCCTCACTGACACAGAAGTTATTGACTCAGTTACTGTATTGCAAACAATTATATGCCTATAACAAGTTTATATATATATATATATATATATATATATATATATATATATATATATATATATATATATATATATATATATATATATATATATATATATATATATATATATATATATATATATATATATATATATATATATATATATATATATATATATATATATATATATATATATATATATATATATATATTCAGTGGCGGCTCGTCATTATGGGCTCCGGGGCTGCAGCCCCTCCAAATTAAAAATACCAGGCGTAGGATGTTGATATAAATATGAAATTTTTGTCAGAGAAAAGTGATTTAAATTCATTTTTTAACAACTTAATACATAAAAAGTATAAATCATTAAAGAAAATAAGAAGTAAATGCATTTGGGAACTTCAAATTTTTGGGTACGATATTATTTTTCAAGCATTGCCATTATTTAAAAAATGGGCTGTAAAATTTCAAGCCCTAATAAGACAGATATAGCAACCACGGTAATATGTAGCAACTTACGACAGTTGCTTAAAGTCTCATCTCGAGGGAGGTTGTTTTTTTAATTGTGGAAGAAAAATTACAAGTTTTATGTTTTTTTTTTTTTCTAGTTCAATATATATATATATATATATATATATATATATATATATATATATATATATATATATATATATATATATATATATATAACATTATGCCAGATGCACTTCTACATACTTAAATATTACAAAAAACTATTAAAAGTACATTAAAAAGGCTAACATTTTTGTAATCCTTGCAGAATTTTAAGTAAGAATAATTGGGAATAGAAAAAAATCTTATAATAATTTTAATACGTACGTAATAATTGTTTTTTTTTATGTTGAAAGACGTACGTTTGGCAAGTCTGTTTTTGTGAGATAAATTTTTCCAATTTTGAAGGAAGATAAATTTAGCGATTGAGTAAGAATAGTGTAAAAAAATGTGAAATTTATATAATTTGGTGTAATATGACAGTATGCTTTTAAAACATTATTTATATGAAAGCAATTACAACTCCGATGACAACGTCTGAAGCAGAGAGATGTTTCTCGACTTTGAATAGAATAAAAACTATTAAATGTAGTACCATGTATTAGCGATGTTTTCAATAGAGAGCGAAATGGTGTAAAATACCAGATTTCGATGAAAAAATAATTGAAAACTTATTTTTAAATAATAATATCAGCAAGCTTTCCAAGAACTAATCTTATTTCTAAATAATAATAATAATAATAATAATAATAATAATAATAATAATAATAATAATAATAATAATAATAATAATAATAATAATAATAGGCCTAAATGAAATGAAAGCTAAATGATAATAATACGAATGTCAAAACATTTGCATTGATATATAGATGCTTCCAGTATATATCGATATTTCCAGAATAAGTAAGGTACGTTTGAAATTATATATATATATATATATATATATATATATATATATATATATATATATATATATATATATATATATATATATATATATATATATATATATATATATATATATATATATATATATATAAAATTTTACACACACACACACACACACACACACACACACACACACACACACACACACACATCATATATATATATATATATATATATATATATATATATATATATATATATATATATATATATATATATATATATATATATATATATATATATATATATATATATATATATATATATATATATATATATATATATATATATATATATATATATATATATATATATATATATATATATATATATATATATATATATATATATATATATATATATATATATATATATATATATATATATATATATATATATATATATATATATATATAGTGATGGATCGGATGTCATATTTTCCAATTTGCGGATGCGGATGCGGATGCGGATGTTGAATTTTGGAGAAGTGCGGATGCGGATGCGGATGCGGATGTTGAATTTTCGAAAGTGCGGATGCGGATGCGGATGCGGATGCGGATTTTGAATTTTCAAAAAGTTCGGATGCGGATGCGGATGCGGATGTTAATTTTGATGAGGATGCGGATGCGGATGCGGATGTTAATTTTGATGAGGATGCGGATGCGGATGTTATATATATTTATATATATATATATATATATATATATATATATATATATATATATATATATATATATATATATATATATATATATATATATATATATATATATATATATATATATATATATTCACTATCACCTTTCCCACTTTCGTGAGGTGGTACCCGCAACAATTCCCTTACAAACATAACTATTCTTACCTTTCAACGCTTTCACCACCTCCCTCCATCTCTGTCTCCACAATTCTTCTACCCTCGTCTAAACTCAAATTCCTTCCATCAAAATCACTCTCACTCCATCCATCCATCTCCACTTCGGCCTTCCCCTCCCCTTACCCTTCCCCTATCTACATCGGATCTACGTACCTTGCCAACCATTCTGTTCTCTTTCATTCTTCACAAATGTCCAAACCATTTTAGCACATCCTCCTCCTCTCTATCAATTACACCCTTCTTCCATTTACACATCTCCCTTATTCTTTCATTTCTAATTCTATCAATCCTTCTCAATTTATATATCGCTCTCAAATCTTTCATCTCAAAGACATTGAAACTTTTTCTCGACCGAGCACTTATCGTCTATGTTTCACACACATACAATACAGAAGGTGAACACATACATTCAAACATTCTTATCTTTATTTCTTTCGAAATTTTTCCTTTCTTCCATACTTTTCTTAGGCCCCCCAATACTTTCATTCCTTCTACCACTCTGTTCTTTATTCCTTTTTCCGTCCCACCCTTACCTTCCACCCAACATTACTAGATATTTGAATTCATTCACCTCCTCAAGTTTCCATTCTCACACTTCTACAAACCAATTCCTCCCTCCACATTTCCTCATCCCCACCTCCAATCCTCATAACTTTATTCTTCGCTGGATTGAATTTCAATCTCGTGTTTGCACATTTCCCTTCAAACTCTCTCACAAGTATTCTCATCTTTTTTCCAGATTCTGCCACCAACACATGCCGCATCATCTGCAAAAAGTAAAACATTCACTTCACATTCACCCTCCATATATCTCAACGTAATACTCTTCCCTTCTCTCTCCATTTTTCTAAGTAAACCATTCATCAATAGATTAAAAAACATGTAGATATTACAAACTCTTGTCTCAATCCCACTCCTATGCTAAACCAATCCGATAGTTCTCTCTTCACCCTCACTCTTGATGTACAATTCGCATATATATATATATATATATATATATATATATATATATATATATATATATATATATATATATATATATTAGTGATGGATCGGATGTCATATTTTTTCTAATTTGCGGATGCGGATGCGGATGCGGATGTTTCGAATTTTTGCGGATGAAGCTGCGGATGCGGATGCGGATGCGGATGTTGAATTTTCGAAAGTGCGGATGCGGATGCGGATGCGGATGTTGAATTTTTTCGAAAATGCGGATGCGGATGCGGATGTTGATTTTTTTGTGCGGATGCGTTGATCGCGCATGCATCGGCATGCGGATGCGGATGCGGATGCCATCACTAATATATATATATATATATATAAAACTTGCAGCCCCTCCTTGCCAAGTTTACACGAGCCGCCACTGTATATATATATATATATATATATATATATATATATATATATATATATATATATATATATATATATATATATATATATATATATATATATATATATATATATATATATATATATATATATATATATATATATATATATATATATATATATATATATAATATAATATATATATATATATATACCGTGATGTATGTGACATCTGTATCCGCGGTTCATGATTTTGCAACACGCATCCGAATCTGCATCCACAGTTATCAAAATGCGGATGCATAAAATTTTAAAAGTTATTAATTTGTTGTCTAATGTTTAATTAATTTTTTCGGATAACATGAATAAGAAAGTAATTATTTTTTTAATATATTTATATATATATATATATATATATATATATATATATATATATATATATATATATATATATATATATATATATATATATATATATATATATATATATATATATATATATATATATATATATATATATATATATATATATATATATATATATATATATATATATATATATATATATATATATATATATATATATATATATATATATATATATATATATATATATATATATATATATATATATATATATATATATATATATATATATATATATATATATATATATATATATATAATATATATATATATATATATATATATATATATATATATATATATATATATATATATATATATATATATATATATATATATATATATATATATATATATATATATATATATATATATATATATATATATATATATATATATATATATATATATATATATATATATATATAAGGGTGGGTAAAAGCATACCTTTTTTTAAATTTGTCAAAATTACGCTATGCACAGGTCTGATACCGTTTGCAAAATTTCAAAATTGTGCAACGCAATCTACCCCTCCCACTCATTACTCCATTTTTACGTTATTCTCGATTCTAAAATCAATCTCAAAGTGTCCCATATGTAATTTACTTCTGATCACCAGTTTAGCTATGTAAGGCATACAACATATTCACACACAATCTCTCTCTCTCTCTCTCACACACACACACGCGTGCGCGCAAATCGGGATGCTGAAGGCAAGTTTCTGTAAATATCATATTCACCAATATTTTTATCGTGAGTCAGAAATCTCGTTTTTTAAGTTTGCTTCAGTTTGCATTTGATTTCTTTTGATAATGGTTGTGCTACTTAGTGTTTTTTTTTCACCTCTGGTGTGCAAAGGCTAGAGGCCTACCAATATTCCACCAGAGTTAGGGGGAAAGTCGGGAACATGGTCTAATTAGAGGCCAACATGACCAGATACACGGCGTTTGAAGGTGGCTAAGTCATAGGAAGTTGGGAAAATAGATGAAGGAAGTGTGTTCCAGACTTTACCAGTAGAGTACGTGTAAGATTGAGCATAGCGGTTAAGTCTGGGGTCAGAGAGTTGGACAGAGAAAGGATGAGACTGTGTAGAAAGACGAGTCGCACGAACCCTTCTCAATGGAGGAGGTATGCGACGAGAGAGTTCAGAAGAGCAGTGTCCATTGTAATAGCGATAGTAAAGAGAGAGTGACGCAACATTTCGACGGGCAGAAAGAGAATGGAGAGAATTAGTGAGAGTAGGAGAGATAATAAGGAGAAAAGCTCTATACTCCACCTTTTCCAGAAGAGCTGTATGAGTGGAACCACCCCAGATGTGTGACGCATACTCCATACAAGGGCGAACAACACCCCTATACAGAGCAAGCAACTGGGGTGGTGTGAAGAAATACTGAAGGTGCCTCAGAACACCCAACCTCTTAGAAGCTTGTTTAGAAAGAGAAGTAATGTGATCTTTCCAAGAAAGATCACGAGAAAAAGAAACACCTAGAATATTAAGGAGAGATGAAGGTTTGAGTTGCGTGTTTTCGAAGAAGATATCGCAATTGTGTGGAAGATTGTGTCGAGTAGAGAGATGGAGGAATTGAGTTTTTGAGGCATTGAAAACAACCATGTTTTCTCTGCCCCAATTTGAAATGAGAGATAGATCAGAGGTTAGTTGCTCCAAGGCCACCCTCCTTGCCTCTATTAACTGTTGCTGGGAGGGGCGCCTTTTAAAATGAAAAGAGTAATGAAGGGTGGAGTCATCAGCATATGAGTGGATAGGAGATGAAGTAATAGAGAGAAGGTCATTAATGAAAAGCAGAAAAAGTGTTGGGGATAGGACAGATCCTTGAGGAACACCACTATTTATAGATTTATAGGATGAACGGTGGCCGTCTACAACAGCTGCTATAGAACGACCAGAAAGGAAATCAGAGAGAAGGTCACAGAGAGAAGGATAGATTCCGAAAGAGGGAAGTTTGGAAATCAAAGCTTTGTGCCAGACTCTATCGAAAGCCTTCGATATGTCTAGCGCCACAGCAAAAGATTCACCGAAATGCCGAAGAGCGGAGGACCAAGAGTCAGAGAGAAGGGAAAGAAGATCACCAGTAGAGCGTTTCTTGCGAAAGCCATACTGGCGATCAGAGATAAGATTAGAAGAATTGAGATGTTTCCAAATCTTCCTGTTAAGGATAGATTCGAAAACTTTAGAAAGAACAGAGGTTAAAGAAATTGTACGGTTGTTAGAGGGTTGAGAGGGGTCCCCCTTCTTCGGCACAGGCTGAATGAGCGCACGTTTCCAGCAAGAAGGGAAGGTTGAAGTAGAAAGACATAGACGAAATAGTTTACCAAGGCAGGGTGCAAGCTCGGAAGCACAAGTTTTGAGAACCACAGGAGGGATGCCGTCAGGACCGTACGACTTTTTAGTGTTTAGCTCAGAGAGAGCAGAAGCGACATCTTTAGAAGAAATTACAATTTTAGGCATAAATGAGTTGGAGGGGGTTTAAGGAGTAGAAACAGCTCCGGAATCGTCTAAGGTTGAATTTAAGGCAAAAGTTTGAGCAAAGAGTTCAGCTTTAGAGGAAGGCAAAACGGCAGTTGAACCGTCAGAAGATACTAGAGGAGGGAAAGAGGAAGAAGCAAAGTTAGAGTTGACATTTTTTGCAAAATGCCTAGAAAGAGCGAGAGGAAGAGGAGCCAGAAAGATTATTGCATTTGCGACGGAGAAAAGAGTTTTTGGTATCTCGAAGAATAGATTTTGCACGATTCCGGGATGAAATATAAGTTGCGTGAGTTTCTGGAGTTTGAAGACGACGGTAGTCCCTGAAGGCAGCATCCCTGCGGCGGATAGCACGAGAACAAGCAGAGTTAAACCAAGGTTTATTAGGTTTAGTGTAAGGGAAAGAATATGGAATGTACGCCTCCATGCCAGAGAGAATCACCTCAGTTATAAATGCGCTCTGCACACTCCGAGGGACCCCTCCCACGGAAACAGTAATCATTCAATGGAAAATCAGAAAAGTACAACCGCAAGTCAGACCAGTTAGTGGCACCGAAATGCCAGAAACGTCTCCTCGCCGAGGGCGGGGGCCGTTCTTGCGGAAGACTTGAAGAGACAGGACAAGATACGGAGATAAGAAGATGATCGGATGAACCCAGAGGAGGAAAGAGTTTAACAGTATAAGAAGAAGGATTAGAAGTTAGAAAAAGGTCTAGAATGTTGGGTTCATCACCAAGACGGTCAGAGATACGGTAGGGAGATGCACCAACTGCTCAAGGTTGTTCTGGATAGAAAATTGGAAGGCAATTTTATATATATATATATATATATATATATATATATATATATATATATATATATATATATATATATATATATATATATATATATATATATATATATATATATATATATATATATATATATAAGGAAAGGTTGAATATTGAATCTATTGTAAGTCTCGTCAGGGGTAGGGCAGTAGCAGTACCCAAGCAGTAGAAATTTGTTGCCCTTCAACGAACACAGGATTAAACTTTGATATTATGGAAATAGAGACATTGGAAATAAATTAAAGTGGAAATGATGAAGAATTTCTTCCAGAATTTGAACGGGAAAAATTCTCAAAATAGACTTGTGTATAAACATTTAGCGATAACAGCTGACAGGTTTCGTGTAAGGTTAAGTTATAGGGTCACTACTGCTATAGTCAATACAGCATTAAAATATATGAGCATACTGAATGAAAGTAATATGTTAGATAGAAAAAAAGTCGAAAGAGAAAGAAAATGTGTAGGTAAAAAGAATGACGTAAAAATGAAATTATAAAACACACAAATTGAATGCATTGGATTTCACTGCAGAAAAGGTCAAACTAAAATAGATGATAGAACTGAATTAGAAGAGCATTGGTAATATAAAAGAACTAAATGATATTTACATGACTCATGTTGCATCAGATTCTGCAAAGGCCCGATATATTATTGATGAAATAACTAATAGAGAGATTTCCCTTAAATCCATTCTTTGCGATGAGACTCCAGTTAACACTAAAAGAGTTGGTGGAGTTTTGAGACTGAATGAAATATATTTGGAAAGATTGATACAGTGGTTAATTTGCCTCTTACATGCAAATGAGCTTCCATTCTGACACATATTCGAGGCAATTAATGGACAAACATCAGGACAAAAAACTTTTAAAGGTACCATTTCAAATAACATTGAAGAAGATGTAAATTAGCTGGAGATAGTTGATTTTGAATTTGTGAGCAGCAACCTTGAAAAAATCCACCAAGATATATCGTTTTGTAAATTTGTATTGACCAAAAATATTTGCTTGAAATGTGTATTAGTATAAAATCAGGAAATATGTCGCCATCATTAGCCAAGAAATCTCCAGGCATCCTTCATCATGCCAGGTGGCTAGCAAAAGCAAACAGAATCTTACGGTTATACGTTTCTACAAAACATCCTAGCAAAGCTTTTCAAAATCTAATAAATATAATAATGGAAGTTTACGCACCAGGGTGGTTTTCCATAAAGTCACATCCAAAGGCAACTAATGGTGCAAGTTATTTTTGGTACCTAATGTGTCTACTTAAAGACGTGGATAAAAAACTAACTGTGATTATGGAGCTTGTACTAAGAAGCAACTTATATTTTGCTCATCCTTAGAATGTATTTCTTGCAATGTTAGCGGACACAAGAAAGGAAATGAGATTTAGTTGTTCAATGAATTATTTCAGCTATAGCAAGGAATTCCAATGCAAGAGTTTTTGAACTGTCTAAAACACTAAACTTTAATGCAGATGATTATTCAAAAGTTAATTGGGAAAGGAAACAGTTACCCAGCCACCTGTTTTAAAGGATTTAACAAATGACGAAATAACGCAATTTGAAGGTGAGCAAATTAAAACTGTTTTGTTTCCATGTCACAGCCAGGGTATAGAGCATTCAGTAAATGTAATTACACAAGCGTCACAAAAAAAAAATGGATATGAAAACAGATATGAGTATATTTTGAATGTAATACAGTCCAGAAAAGAACTTATGGAATTCGACAGCAAAAAATACTCGTCCCAATAACTATTTAGATTTATGAAAAGGTAAATGTTTATATCTTAATTACAATCCTACCTAAAGTGTATATATATATATATATATATATATATATATATATATATATATATATATATATATATATATATATATATAT
>SEYY01010955.1:0-5000 GCA_009176605.1 Armadillidium nasatum
AACATAAACATATACAAACAAGCATACATATAAACAAACATAAACATACCTACATAAACAAATACAATCATGTATACATACAAACAAATACATAAACATTTACACATACATGCAACAAACACATAAACATACATACCATCATGCACATAAACATACATACCAACATACATACATACATACAGACAAACAGACAGACAGACATGCAAACATTTAAACATAAACATAAGCATAAACAAATACAAACATGTACCATACAAACAAATACAAACATTCCCACATACAAACATACATTAACTAAATACATATTTCATAAAGAATTTTTAATACAATTTACCCTTAACAAGATCATCCTCTGATAATAAAAAAAAACACAATAAAAAACCAATAAAAAACACAATAAAAACCAATAGAAAACTCAATAAAAAACCAATAGAAAACACAATAAAAACCACTTCAAATGTTCTTTAGCTTCAACTTTTGTCTCAATAAAACCTAATTTTAAAAACTAAATTTTCATAAGTTTTCATTGTTTTTTTATGACTTAAAAGTTTCATTATATATATATATATATATATATATATATATATATATATATATATATATATATATATATATATATATATATATATATATATATATATATATATATATTATATGAGATATATTTATCGTACAGTTGATTAATTAAATCTTAATGACATTTTATTCATATATATATTATATATATATATATATATATATATATATATATATATATATATATATATATATATATATATATATATATATATATATATATATAATATATATATATAGGGATATTGAGATACTTATCGTACGTTGATTAATAAATTTGAAATATTTATGGAATTTTTTTTTTAATATTAATATATATATATATTATATATATATATATATATATATATATATATATATATATATATATATATATATTATATATATATATATATATATATATATATACGGATATTGGATATTTATTAGTTGATTAATTTTAAATATTAAATAATTTATTTATATATATATATATATATATATATATATATATATATATATATATATATATATATATATATATATATATATATATATATTATATATTATATATTATTGTACAGTTGATTTAAAAATTAAATTGTAATACATTTTTTCATATATATATATATATATATATATATATATATATATATATATTATATATATATATATATAATATATATATATATATATATATATAAATTATTATATAATTTATTAATTAAAATTGTCATATATTTTAATTTTTTATAAATATATATATATATATTTTTATATATATTATATATATATATATATATAATATATATATATATATATATATATATATATATATATATATATATATATATATATATATATATATATATATAATATATATAAAAATATTTATATTATTAAAATTTTTAAAAAAAAAAAAAAAAAAAAAAATAAATAAAAATAAATTAAATAAATAAATAAAATAAAATAAAATAAAGATAAAGTGAAATAAAATAAAATAAATATAAAAATATATAAATAAATAAAGTAATGAATGTTTCAAAGAATAAATAACTGTGAATGACAAATTTATTCAGTTTTTCACTTATTTGTCTGTTTGTCTGTCTGTCTGTCAGTTTGTTTGTCCGTCTCACTGTCTGTCTATATATCTGTGTATGTCTGTCTGTCTATTGTATGTTTGTTTGTCTGTCTGTTTATCTGTCTTTCTGTCTGTCTATTGTATGTCTGTCTGTCTGTTTGTCAGTGTGTTTGTCCGTCTCACTGTCTGTCTGTCTGTATATCTGTGTATGTCTGTCTGTCTATTTTATGTTTGTTTGTCTGTCTGTTTATCTGTCTTTCTGTCTGTCTGTCAATTTGTATGTTTGTTTGTCTGTCTGTTAATCTGTGCCTTTCTGTCTGTCTATTTATATGTTTGTTTGTCTGTCTGTTTATCTGTCTTTCTGTCTGTCTATTTATATGTTTGTTTGTCTTTCTCTCGGCCTTTCTATCTGTATATCTGTGTCTGTCTCTTTGTCTCCCTGTCTGTCTGTCTGTATAACTGTATCTGTCTGCCTGTATCTCTCTGCCTGTCTGTCTGTATACCTGTGCCTGTCTGTATACGAGTGTCTGTCTGTCTCTCTGCCTCTATTCTATTATATATATATAATATATATATATATATATATATATAATATATATATATATATATATATATATATATATATTATATATATATATATATATATATATATATATATATATAATATATATATATATAATGAAAGAAAGGAAATATAAAGATATATTCCAAATTGTTTGTTTATTTGACAAATTAAACGTTTGTTTGACTGTTTGTTTGTTTACTTTTTCCTTTGTTTGTCACTTTATTTGTCAACTTCATCATCCTCTTATAAAAAAAAGATAAAACAAAGGTACACTTGTTTGTTTGTTTTTTGTTTGTTTGTTCATTTGTCTGTTTGTTTGTTTGTATGTCAGGCTATAAATATAACAGAATATAAAGTTTAGTGCACTTTTCCTCTGTTATATTTATAGCGTGGCAAACAGACTAACAAACAGACGAATGAACAAACAGGAAAACAAAAAGAGAAACAAACAGACGAATGAACAAACGGACAAACAAGCAAAAGATGAATGAACAAACAGACAAACAGACAATGAACAAACGGACAAACAAGCAAATGAATGAACAAACAGACAAACAAGCAAACGAATGAATAAAACAAACAAACAGAAGGATGAACAAACAGACGAATGAGCAAACAGACAAACAAGCAAGCAAACGAATAAATAAACAGACAAACGGACAAACAAGCAAACGAATGAACAAACAGGAAAACAAACAGACGAATGAACAAACAGACAAACAGATGAATGAACAAACAGACAAACAAGCAAACGAAAAAACAAACAGACAAACAAAGAGACGAATAAACAGACAAACAAGCAGGAAAACGAACAGACGAATGAACAGACAAATCAACAAATGAATGAACAAACAGACAAACAAACAAACGAATGAACAAACAGGAAAATAAACAGACAAACAAACAGAAGGATGAACAAACAGACGAATGAGCAAACAGACAAACAAACAAGCAAACGAATAAATAAACAGACAAACGGACAAACAAGCAAACAAGAAAACGTGAACAAACAGACAATGACAAAATGAACAAACAGACAAACAAAGAGACGAATAAACAGACAAACAAGCAGGAAAACAAACAGACGAATGAACAAACAAACAAACAACAAATGAATGAAAAACAGACAAACAAACGAATGAACAAACAAAAAACAGACGAATGAACAAACAGAAAATAAACAGACAAACAAGCAAACGAATGAATAAACAGACAAAAAAAACAGACGAATAAACAAACAAGTAAACGAATGAATAAACAAACAAAAAAAACAGACGAATAAACAAACAAACAAACTAGTGTACTTTTGTTTCATTTTTCTCAAAATTTTTCATAAAGACGATACGAACGTTATGAAGACTTTGAAATCCTTTGCTGCCAAAATATTCTTTTCAGGAATCAAAATTTTGGCATAAAAATTAGCCTAATTTCATGGTGTAAAAGCAAGAATACAATATTAAATATTTAAATAAGATATCTGGTAACCTTTGGCAACTTTTAGTAAAGGCTAATTTGATTATGGCACCCTCCTGACAATCTTTTTCCAATATTTAGTAAGAGCTAACTTTATTATGGCACCCTTCTGGCAACCTCTGTGAATATTTAGTAAGATTTAACTTGATAATGGCACCTATTTTAAAAAAAATATATATATAGCGAAACTTGGCACCCTTTGAAATAAGTAAAAGAAACTGGCATGTTTAGTAACCCTAAATTTACTCTAGCAACCTTTTCTGGAATTAAAATAGTTGTGAAAACCTACAAGGAAGGAAAAAATTGCTAAATATGAAATCTGGAAGTTTCTGGCAACGTGGTTGATGGGGATTAATATACAGTGGGCGTCAGAAGTTTGATATTGAATCTACTCAAATTTAATTAAAGGAAGATAGAGGGAAACTTTTAGAGAATTTTAACGGAATGTTTAGCGACTTTTTGATAACTTTTAGAGAATATTTAGAGATTTATTAGAAAGGTTTCAGTTTTTTTTCTTTTTTTAGCACTACTTAATCTTCATAATATAATTTTTTCAATAACATTATAAAACTTTCATTTATATATATATATATATATATATATATATATATATATATATATATATATATATATATATATATATATATATATATATATATATATATTATAATATATATATATATATATATATATATATATATATATATATATATTATATATATATATATATATATATATTATATATATATATATATATATATATATATATATATATATATATATATATATATATATATATATAATATATATATATGTATATATATATATATATATATATATATATATATATATATATATATATATATATATATATATATATATATATATATATATATATATATATATATATATATATATATATATATATATATATATATATATTATATATATATATATATATATATATATATATATATATTATATATATATATATATATATATATATATATATATATATATATATATATATATATATTATATATATATATATATATATATATATATATATATATATATATATATATATATATATATATTATATATATATATATATATATATATATATATATATCTTTCTTGGAAAGATCACATTACTTCTCTTTCTAAACAAGCTTCTAAGAGGTTGGGTGTTCTGAGGCGCCTTCAGAATTACTTCACGCCACCCCAGTTGCTTGCTCTGTATAGGGGTGTTGTTCGTCCCTGTATGGAGTATGCTTCGCACATCTGGGGTGGTTCCACACATACAGCTCTCTTAGAGAAGGTGGA
>SEYY01010955.1:12500-14802 GCA_009176605.1 Armadillidium nasatum
TTCTTACCCTGTTTCCAAACGGCCTGTCAATCTTTTCCTTCCTAACTACTCTCTACTCTTCCTAAATCTCTCCTATATTAACTGGAGTTTAGTAAGTCGCCTAAAGACTCACCTTAAACTCATCCTCCTCCTCATACCCGTCTCTTCCTTCGTCTTCTCTCCCCTGGTCAACCCTACATTCCCCCTCCCCCCCTTCCGGCCCCCCCTCACCCCTTTTCCCACGACTCTCCCCCCCTCCATCTCACCACACTCTCCGCTCACCAATTCCTCTCCTTCCCTTGGTCCCACTCAGCACGACTCTATCCAATCCCCTCACGCGATTCACACTCCTACACCTAACTAAACCTAGTACCCCTAACTCTATAGCCACTTAACATCCCCTCCCAACTGTCCCTCAACCCTCGCCCCACTCCAAGTCCCATGTCACCCATAAACTTTCTAGACACACGTTAACATATTCAACCCTCTCACTCATTCACTCTACCTCACTACCACTGTTACCTCATTTAACGTACCTCGCACGAACACTTAAAAATGAATAAAAATAAAAAGGAAAATTAAATAGTAATATAAAATAAATAGATATAATAAATAAAATGTGTAAAAATAAAAATATAGGAAAAATTATGATATATATGAAAAAATTAAAATTAAAAATGTATAAAAATTTATTATTGAAGTAAATATTAAAATAAAAAATAATAATTTTTTTTTTTTTTTTTTTTTTTTTTTTAATAAAATAAATTAAAAAAATGCTTATAAAATAAATTAAAAAAAGGGTTTAATTAAATTAAAATAAAATTATAATAAAATATAAATATGAATTAAATAATAAATGTAAAATAAAAATTATAAGAAAAAAATATAATATAAATAGTATAATGCAATACTACTACTACTAATAATAAAAATAGGTGAAAAAATAATAATCAATAAAAATAATAAATAAACATATAAAACTAATTATATAAGTAAATATACCATAAAATATAAAAATAAATTGTAAAAATAAATCATATATTAAAAATAAAAATAGAAGAATTCAGATTCATAAAAAGTGTTCAATAATAATAGCATATTGGTCATTCAATATATACTTTGCTAAGTTTAAAAAGGCTCTTTTGGGTACAGACTAATGGGACATTGATCAAATTGCTTTGTTGCTAAGTGTCAGCTTCAAAATGCCACTTCAAATCATGCCATTTTATACAAAAAGATTTTTTTTTTTTTTTTTTTTTTTTTTTTTTTTTTTTTTTTGTAATAAAAGTGACCGGACTCATTCATTCTCAGTGACATGAAGGTGACTGTCTCTTTGAAATTAAAATTGACAGGACAGATGAAGAAGATCGCAAGAAAATTGACAGAACAGATGACGAAGATTGCAAGATTTTTGAGGGCAAAATAAACATGAGATAACTATTTTTTTTTTATCTGAGAATTTGATGGTCAGAGAAAGTCGCAACATAATTAACTCTTTGCTATAAAAATGTGAAAGTTATCGCAATTTTCTGTTCCTTTAAGAGCTACTTAGGAGGAAAATTGAATGCGACATTTAATTTTAAGTTTAAAAGAAACTTATCGCAATTTTCCGCTACTTTAAGAGCTGATAATGAGAGAAATTTAGTCGCAACATATAATGTTTTAAATTTATGAAACTAATCGCAATTTTCAGCTACTTTAAGAGATGCTAATGGGAGGAATTTAGTCGCAACGCTTCATTTTATGCGATAAAAATAACAAACATTAATCGCAATATTTTCAACTGATTTATGAGATTATGAGTGAAATAAGTCGCAACACTCATAGACTAATGAAAAGAATAAATGAATGAAGATTTCAAAATCTTTATCTTCTTCGAATGAAGATATTAAAATCTTTATCTTCTTCGAATGAAGATATCAAAATCTTTACCTTCGTCGAATGAAGATATCAAAATCTTTAACTTCGTCGAATGAAGATATCAAAATCTTTATCTTCGTCGAATGAAGATATCAAAATCTTCATCTTCTTCGAATGAAGATATCAAAATCTTTATCTTCTTCGAATGAAGATATCAAAATCTTTTTCTTCTTCGAATGAAGATATCAAAATCTTTATCTTCTTCGAATGAAGATATCAAAATCTTTATCTTCTTCGAATGAAGATATCAAAATCTTTATCTTCTTCGAATGAAGATATCAAAATCTTTATCTTCTTCGAATGAAGATATCAAAATCTTTATCTTCGTCGAATGAAGATATCAAAATCTTCATCTTCTTTGAATGAAGATATCAAAATCTTTATCTTCTTCGAATGAAGATAT
>SEYY01010957.1:15000-20535 GCA_009176605.1 Armadillidium nasatum
AATTTTTCTCTTTGGAAATTTTTTGAAAAAGTTTCCTTAAAATTTTTTTTAACAACTGTCAATCTATCTATCTATCTATCTATTAGTTATTTACCAAATTATTTATCTACTATCTTTCAATCTATCTATCTGTCTATCTATCTATATTTCTCTGGAAAATATCTCTTCTATAAACAAGTTAAAATCGTTATTCTATTTAAGAATCATCTTTAGGAAATTGTTAACATCATAAATTATAAACGGAATTCGAACTTATGATTAGAAATATTTCATGAAAAACTTTTTCAAACTATAAATGATAATTTATAGTATGAAAAAAAATTTGAATAGTTTCTGCAACTTCCATGTTAAAGGCAGACATGACATGTTCTTCCTGACCACACAAAAAATGCCTTCGACGTTACACATAACACTCCAGGAATCCTGAAAAGTGTTCGTTAGTTCAAGGTACAACAATACATGAGGAGTGTACGAGGTCAACATTTCGAGCATCTAATATGAAAGCAATGACAATAATAATATATAATTCTGAGATTATTTTCCTTTTTTTTTTCAATAAACCTTACTCCACTGATTAAATTGATTTTTATTCATGTATCGTATTTTGCATGCTCTCTATCTTAAACCTATTATGTATGCTCTTCTCATGCGCACGTATTTGTGAAACACATCTATTTTGTTGTGCATACATTGCAAGCATCTACCAAAGATATCTGCAGTAGATCAACTACCATTTTACATGTGTGGTATTCTACTCTGGAATTTCGAGTGACTATTACTCCTTGAACTGCGTATTTTGGGATCCTTATTCATGGAAACTTTTTTGATAGTTCTGGTCTGTGTAACCATGTAACAAGTTTGGGGAAACAGTTCTGAAACACTCTCTCCTCTCTCTCTCTCTCTCTCTCTCTCTCTCTCTCTCTATATATATATATATATATATATATATATATATATATATATATATATATATATATATATATATATATATATATATATAGTATATATATATATATATATAATATATATATCTTAAACATGGTTCGTATATTTGAAATAGTTTTATCCAACTATTTAAAGCTTTAAATAACTAGCCACTAATTTTGAAAACCAAGCTTCCAGCAATTGCTACGTCAAAATACTGATATTTTTCATTTATCTACGAATACATTTTGGTAATGTAAATTTTAATTAAACTTTATTTTTACATTCATTTTCTTTACTGAGAATGTTACTCTATTTCGATGTCATTGATAATTAATTATTTCCAAAGTAGAATTAAGGTTACGATTGTGCATACATTTCTTCATTTAGTTATTATCAAGACTAAATAATACGTAAATTTAAATGTTATTTTAAGTATTATCGTTTCTCTGGATTTGATAAGGACCAAGCTGAGTCGAAACGTTGAAGTTTTGCTCGTGCAGTCTGTTTCATTCCACGTTTCCAGTTCACTACGAACAAAGCATTTACCACTAATATATATATAATATATATATATATATATATATATATATATATATATATATATATATATATATATATATATATATATATATATATATATATATATATATATAGGATATTATATTGAAATAATGAAATTAAACAAATTTAATTAATAAAACTTTTCTAAATTTTCAAATAATTTCTTTTAATAATTTTTTCTCCATTTTAAAATAAAATAAATTATGGAGTAGGACTCGTAGTTGTAGTAGTGGTAGAAGTAGTAATACCATTAGAACTCGAAATATTACTAGTAGTACCAGGAGAATTGCTAGAAGAACTATTAATAGTAGTACTAGAGGTAGTAATAGGAGAATTATTACTAGTAGTACCAGGAGGATTGCTAGAAGAACTAATAGTAGTACTAGGGGTAGTAATAGGAGAATTATTAATAGTAGTACTAGGAGTAGTAGCAGCAGTTGTGGCTCTGAGATCTCTAATTTCTACTTGAAGACTCGCTACAGAATCCCGAAGCTGGGCAATGGTGGCTTCTTGGACTATATTTTGTCTCTGAAGTTCTTCAATATCGGCACGAAGAGATGCAAGTGAATTTTTGCCGCCGCCTGAAAACAAACTAAATCCAAACCTTCCTTCACGATAAGACTTCCCTTCTCTTGAATTAACCCCTATCGATTTAATGTGACCAGCTACTTTGCAGGCAAGAGCCATCAAAACAATGAGGGTTAGCAATCTTGATAACTTCTTCATATTCTGAAATAATAATAATAATAATAGATAATAATAATAATAAGATATATATATATATATATATATATATTATATATAATATAATATTATATATATATATATATATATATATTAAACATAAAGTTTGCTATAGGGGAACCCCGGGCCCTATAGCACAAAAGCATAGAGTTTTACCTCTACGCCCAGTAGCGTGTAGTAGCGTAGAGGTAGAAACTTATGCTTTTGTTCTATAGGGCTCCGGTTTGATTCCCCTATGCAAACTTAAAACTTCGATGTTTAATGAATATTTGATCTGCGAGAGTGTTAGCAGACTTTAATTTTTACCTCTCTATATTATCTATATATATATAAATATATATATTATATATATATATATATATTATATATGTTATGTTGTGTGTGTGTGTGTTGTGTGTGTGTGTGTGTTTGTGTGTGTGTGTCACTCGAACCCTTTTCAATTAGAAAGGATTTGTGATTGGAGAGTTCAGAAGTGCAGTGTCCTTTAAAATATTGAGATAGCCTATACTTAGAGAGAAGTGAAAGAAGATCACCAGTTGAAAGTTTCTAACAAAAGCAATACTGATGCTCTGAAATAAAAAAAAAAGAAAAGATTTAAGATACTTTCAAATATTTCTTAAGAGATTCGGAAGTTTGGGAGAAGCAGAGGTTAGAGAAATAGGTTTTCCTTTTTCAGCGAAGGTGAATGGGTGTTTGCTTCAATCAGGGAAAAAAGGTACAAGTTAAATGTCGAATACGAAATAGTTTACCAGAGTGCATACTCAGACACAAAGACTTTGAAAAGCACAGAGGGAATGCCGTAAGAAATCAAGGTTAGATTGGCAGAAATCACTTTTTTAGAAGATATTACATTGTCGGCAAAAATATGAATGAAGGAGGTAGAAAAGTAGTAATATAAGTTATCATAAAAATTGCCAAAAGTTGAATTAGATACAAAGGTTTGAAAGAAGAATGCAACTTTTATCAGAAGGTAAGACAGCTGTCAAGCTATCTAAATAGAGAACAAAAAAAAGGTGAAAGAAGATAAAACAAAGTCGGAGATAATATTTTTTATGAAAGTGTCAGAAAAAAAATTCAAGATTAGGAACCAGAAAGATTATTTCATTTTATACGGAGAATACTTTTAGATAAGGTTGGAAAGAGACGTGGCACGATGCTAAAAATGAATAAAGCAGAGGGACTTTTCCTATTTCAAGTAGACACGCGAAATTTCAAACCAAAGCCAGCAGCAGTAAGAAAAATCGGACAAGTTAAAATATTTATGAAGCTGTCGCCAATGTGGCGAGAGTACATTTTATAAATCCCATATTATGGTTTGTCTTTTCGATTCATTTTTTTTCCTAACAAACTAGTTCGACGTAGCCTAACCTTGACTTTAAGGGTAGAGGTAGGCCTAACGGTTAGAAACTAAAAACTAGTTCGACTTAACATAACCTGGATTAATTTAATCTAACGGCAGCAAAGAGGCCTAATCTGACGAACGTTGGTATATCTAAAGCTTCGCAAATCCAAGGAAACTCGTCCGAATCGATATAATTAAAAAAAAATAAATAATAAATAATAAAAAATAAAAAAAATAAAAAAAAACTTGTTGTTTTAACTTTTTTATTTAACCTATAATATTGATTCGCTTTTTTATAAATAATTTTTTTTGATTTTTTAGTATTTTCTTTTTCTCTCTTTATTCTCTCTCTCTCTCTCTCTCTTCTCTCTTTTCTCTTCCATCTCTCTCTCTCTTCTCTCTCTCCACCTTTACCTATATATATATATATTCCCAATTTTATATCTAAAACTGAAGTTCCAAAAATGCATATGATCGTAATAACATTTCGCTCAATTATTTATACCAAATGGAAGAGCATCGCGAGCTCTCATTGCAAGTGGTTCATTTGCTCTGAACTCTTGATGGCCTGAAGTTCAGTATTTTGTCTGCCTGGAGGGACGGCATATGCCCTTCGTTGATGAGGTCTCTCAAAAACAAGACAAAAACAAATTAATACCCAAATAAATCGTTTAGTTTTATATCGATGATACCTAAAGATTTAACTATTGGCAATTTTTGTTTTTTGAGAGCGGTCCTCACCTACGAGGGCATATGCCGTCCTTCCAGGCAGACAAAATACTGCCCTTCAGGCCGTCACGAGTACAGAGCGTCTACTCGCTATGAGAGCTAGTGATGCTCTCCTTTCACATTCCACTGGTCATTCTAGAAGTATTTGTGAAGTGGTTCGATAGTTATTTTGGTTTTAAATCTAGTCGTAATGTTTGGTTGTGCTTAGCCGGATGATTATATCTAAAAACTCCATTCTTGTATAATTATTTTAAGGGCTTAATTCCTTTATTCCAATTTTGAAAGAAGAGTATTGGATATTGTCATCATTGTGTATTTCATCATTGCAATCGTTTGTTAAAAATAAATTAGGAGTCAGATTTCATGACATCTGTTGCTGAAGGTAAGCATCATTTATTAAAGTACTCAATTTACAAATGATAAAATTATATATATAAAATATAAATATATATATTATAATTATATATATATATTATATATATATATATATATATATAATATATATATATATATATATATATATATATATATATATATATATATATATATATATATATATATATATATATATATATATATTATATATATATATATATATATATATATATATGAAAAGAAAGAGAAAGAGAGAGAGAGAAGAGAGAAAGAGAAAGAGAGAGAGAGAGAGAGAGAGAGAGAAAAAAAAAATTTTCAATTTGAAACGTTTTTTTCAGTTTTTTAACTTTTAAAATCAAGTGAATTTACAACGTAGTTCTTAACTTTCTAAGCATAAAGAAATAAAGACAATTATATAATTTTTTTGAAAAGAAGAGGAATTAAAGTTAGAAAGGAGAAGGAATGCATGAATTTTTAAACGAAAAGTGAAACTGTGGTGATACTAAGTCACGACACCCTAACTACCTTCCTCTGTTATTGTATTTTAACGTTAAAAATGGAGTAATGAAAATAGTGTGTGAAGCAGCCGTTGAAATAGAATAGGAATAGTGTGATCCAAGATAACTGAAATCGAAGACAGAATTGAAATCGCATGATCCTAAATTGTTGGAACCAGAATCTGGAACTAGATCCGGAATCGGAATAACTTGATGTGGAACTGAAACCAGAACTAGAATTAGAATCGAAACCGAATTCTTAGCCATGCTTCTAACCTAACCCTTATGATGAGTACGTAATATGGTTCTGAACGCACCGGTGTAGTGTGATGCTTTACGAACTCATTTTTGGTGTAGTGT
>SEYY01010958.1:0-2500 GCA_009176605.1 Armadillidium nasatum
AAACCTAACATAATTAATTAAATTTCCCTTATAATTCGTTTATTTTCTGGTTATAAAATGTAAAAACAATAATAGCATTTTCATTTGGTAAAAGTTAAAGCTGTTGTTCAATGATTATGAAAATGTGTGTTGTTTTATGCTTGAAATAAAGTAATTAATTAATTTATGCAACTTCGTCATGAAATAATTTTATTTATAGGAAACGAAACATTAATTATGACTTAATTAAATATAAATGTTTTCGAACTTAATTTTCTTAAAATAAAAGAATTTTAAAATTTAAAGCTAAATTTAAATTGAGATTTATTATTATTATTATTATTATTATTATTATTATTATTATTATTATTATTATTATTATTATTATTATTATTATAGTAAACATGTAAAGTAAGAATTTAATTTTCAAGTAAAAATCTTTCAGCATTTTTTCAAAATTAAAGGAAAATTGATATTTAAATTAGTAACTTACTTCTATTAATATAATTTAAATTTTAACTTACAACAAATAATAATTTCCCATAACAGCAAAAACTTTATTTTTATTTAAAATTTTCTATAAAAATTTGGTAAATCATTAGAAAAGTTTAAAAAGTGTTTGTAATGTTAAATGTATAATAAGTTTTGTTTATTAAAAGTTTATTTTTGTACTGGTTTTTGAAGAGTTATAATCTTTATTATTATTTATATAATTCCCTTGGTAGATTGTTTTTGTGTGTTTAACCCATCCAAATTATTGTATTTTAAGTAAGAATTTTAGATTATTTTAGTATTTTGTGATTTTACATTGACATAATATTTTTAACGTACAAAATAAAACGACGGTATTCCACTGTTCATTTGATTTTACTATTAATTGATTTATATATTTTATTGTCTAGATTCTTAATATACTTTATATACATTTTGATTCAAATTAGCAATATTATATATATATATATATATATATATATATATATATATATATATATATATATATATATATATATATATATATATATAATATATATATATAATAATATATAATAAATAAATAGTTATCAAAAAATTTACAAAACTTTTTAATATTTTCATAATTTTAATAAATCTTGTTTGTTTATATGTACAAAAAGTAAAATATACAAATTGACTTATTTTTATACAAACACTAACAGCAGATATTTGATACATACGATTGTTCTGCTTATATAAAGAAAAAAGATTGAAAAATTCAGATGCACATTTTAACAGAGACATAATTCATAAGATAATCAATCTCTCAGTATTCACTTCTGCATTTTTTTAATTAATTTATATTGACTTAAAACGAACTTCTAACCTCTAGTCGAATAACTTCTCCATTGATGCGAATTCTTACGATTCATTTTCCAAACAATCCAATTATTTCACTAACATGCTCTTTAAAATACTATTCTCTCTCTCATAGATAATTTAGCGAAAAAGTCTGCAGCATTCTAAGTCGGTTTTATTTGACATGTAAATTTTCACTTTAATCATGGGGTTAGTTTTACTCCAGCTCTTATGTACTTTATGTGAGTCTCATTCTCATCAGAAGTAATATATTTTCCTCTCTCTCTCTCTCTCTCTCTCTATATATATATATATATATATATATATATATATATATATATATATATATATATATATATATATATATATATATATATATATATATATATATATATATATATAATATTGTATATATATATATATATATATATATATATATATATATATATATATAAATATAATATATATATATTAAATATATATATATATATATATATATATATATATATATATATATATATATATATATATATATATATATATATATATATATATATATATATATATATATATATATATATATATATATATATATATATATATATATATATATATATATATATATATGTAAGATACAATATTTATATAATTTATTAAGAAGTAAAAGAAGTCATCAAATTTTTTTTCCTTTCTCTCTCAAGTTTTCTCACCATCATTATTTTTATAAATAGCCGGACGGACAGACAGGATTTTTTAATTTATTCAACCTAACTTTAAGGAATACTTAATAATGAAACTTTCTTTATTTTAAATTACATATACGACGCTTAACAAGTTATAAATAATAAAAACATGTCGTTCAGTAACTTAGAAAACAAATCTTCTCCATTAATATATTGAATATTTATGACTATTAAGCTTTAAAGTTACCCCTAATAATATATTTTTATGATTAAATTAATATAGTATTTTATTTATAAATTTTGCTTTCATTTACTATTCTTTGCTAGCTTATTTTATTAATAATTCTTAATTATGTTTATTAAAGCCAAGTCCTAAAACCCATATTTAATTCTCGGTTCTTCCTTTTGTTTTGTTTGCATTTTTATGATTTTTTATAACCTAATATCTTGGTTATACACCTTTATTTATTGATAAATGTATTTGCAAAACATAAATAATAATATTAATTGAGCATATTAATATTATA
>SEYY01010959.1:0-2500 GCA_009176605.1 Armadillidium nasatum
TGAAAAGTAAGAATAAAGTTGGGGATAAAACAGAACCCTGAGGAACACCACAGTTGACAGAAAAAGATGAAGAAGTAGCTCCATCTACAAGTGCCAAAATGGAACGATCTGAGAGAAAAGTAGACAAGAGTAAGCAAAGGAGTGAGCCCCGAGAGCAGCGATGCACGCCATACCCGTGATTTGAAGGAAGGGAATGAGACTCCAAATGATCCAGGAAATGAGAATTGAGAAGAGCTTCAAAAATTTTAGACAGAACACAAGTGGGGAGGCTATAGGTCGATAGTTAGAAGAGCTATTTGATTATGGTCAGGGGTTAGCAATAGGAGGGAAAATGGTATATTTACTGTTTTAATAATAAATAATCAGAATGAGAAAGTTCAAAACAAACTGGTGTAATCAAAACAGATTAAAAATTTTTTTTTTTTTTTTTTTTTTTTGACAAAAAAAAAAAAAAAAAAAAAAAAAAAAAAAAAAAAAAAAAAAAAAAAAAAAAATTTAGCAATAGAGTTTAGATAATGACAGAAAATAATGATCTAACGAAATAATATTGATATAACACCCAACTACACCTGTATTTAATTGGCCCACCCCCCCTTTATATATATATATATATATATATATATATATATATATATATATAATATATATATATATATAATATATATATATATATATATATATATATATATATATATATATATATATATAAAAGAAATTCGATACATTTTTTTATATAATTTCACAGCATTCCATAATAAAGATCATTTTTATTCATTTTAATTCAATATTTACACTCGTATATTTACAAAATATTAAACAATTTAAAAAAAACAAAAACAAAAGTACTTATAAAAATCAAGGTCAAGGAATAAAAAAAGTGAAAACTGTTCTGACTGAAATTCAATTTCACTTCTTAAAGAAAAAGTTTTGTATATCATGAAGATGTCCGCGTTGTGTAAGATGTCATGTGTCAGAAAGAATCTGAAGTAAGATATCGAATAGAGCTTTTTCGCTTCATCATTGTAGAAATTAAACAAATTTATATACTTTTTCTATATTATTAAAATACGAAATAGAATACATTGCTTGCGTCACATGTCAGATTATCTCGCTCATATATATATATATATATATATATATATATATATATATATATATATATATATATATATATATATATATATATATATATATATATATATATATATATATATATATATATATATATATATATATAGTATATATATTATCAAGGATTTGACCACCCTTGAAAGAGTGTCAAGGATTTATATAATCATTAACAATAGCACTTTAACTGTCTATCTTTGCGCCATCTTCCTTTATAGTAGCCGAAACTGCTTTAATTCTACTTATCCAATTACAATAAATTACTCTTTCTCTGAACATGTATTTGGTAACACTCCTTCCCCTGTAACAGGAGCCAATGAAACTCTTCTGTATAAATAATTTCAACTTTTTCTTTCTAACTCTCTGACTCCAGACTTAATGACTATGCTCTTTTATGTAATTTATTCTTTGGGGGGAAAATTATTCAAGCTTTGGTTTATCTACTAGTTACAGGATTGCTGACTTCAGGAATTACCAATGCTTTTCAAAATTGTATTTAAACACCTGTTAATTTTGCTTCATTCTGGAATTTTTTTAAAATCTAATCTTCGTGATGGTGAAAACTTCTTTACCAATTAATCTTTTGAAAAATCTGATCTTCGTGATGGTGAAAACTTTTTTACTAATTACTCTATTTGAAAATTTTATCTTCGCGATAGTGAAACTTCTTTACCAATTAATCTTCTTCCCGGAAACTTTACTTAAAATGTAAACTCTAACTATGTTTCTTCCTTTTGTCTATTCTCGCCATTTTAAAACTAGTTAAAATTGAACTCTTTCCTCAAGCTATTGGTTTCCATTGCACTTTTAAGACTTAGGTGCCATTCTAATTTCTTTATCTCCTGCCGTTATCATTCTACCTTCTTCTTATCCTGTCGGTACCATCCTGCCTTCTCTATCTCCTGTCGGTATCATTCTACCTTCTTCATCTCCTTCCAGTACCATTCTACCTTCTTTATCTCATGCCGGTATCATTCTACCTTCTTCAACTCCTGCCAGTACCATCCTACCTTCTCTATCTCCTGTCGGTATCATTCTACCTTCTTCAACTCCTGCCAGTACACCATCCTATCCCCTGCCCTTCTCTATCTCCTCCTTCCGGTACCTACCTTCTTTATCTCCTGTCGGTATCATTCTACCTCCTTCAACTCCTGCCAGTACCATCCTACCTTCTCTATCTCCTGTCGGTATCATTCTACCTTCTTCATCTCCTTCCGGTACCATTTTACCTTCTTTATCCCCTGCCCGTATCATTCTACTTCTTCATCTCCTGCCAGTACCATCCTAACTTCTCTATCTCCTGTCGGTATCATTCTACCTTCTTCATCTCCTGCCGGTACCATTCTACCTTCTTCATCTCCAGCAAATCATT
>SEYY01010960.1:0-2500 GCA_009176605.1 Armadillidium nasatum
ATATTCGTAATAATAGTTGCAATAATACGGGAAAAAATGTTTGAATACTGTACAATTTTTAATTAATAATAGTAAAAGTGATAATAATAATAATAATAATAATAATAATAATAAATATTAATAATAATAATAATAATTTAATTGAAATATATTTGTCAAAATTTAATTACAAATATTTTAAATTACAATTTATTACGCAGAGTAAAGCAAACGTTTGTTATTCATATTTAATTTCTCAGTGGAGACAATAAGACAAGGGATTGCTGTCCTGTACATTACATGTTTTGAAGAAAAGATATATGAGACATATATTCATTCAAAAAATATGATTTTATTATTATTATTATTATTATTATTATTATTATTATTATTATTATTATTATTATTATTATTATTATTACTTTATTATTATTTATTATATTCATTTTTATTATTATTATTATTATTATTATTTATTATTATTATTAATTATATTATATATTATTATTATTATTATTATTTATTATTATTATTATTATATTATTATTATTATTATCATTTATTATTATTATTATATTATTATATTATTATTTTTATTATATTATTTATTATTATTATTATTATTAATAATATAATAATAATAAATAATATTAATAAATAATAATAAATAATAATAATAATAATAATAATAATAATATAATAATAATAAATAATAATAATATAATAAAGAATTATTAAATTCTTTCAATTAAAGTTTAATTCTATAATAATCTGACTTCATTTAGTTAATAATAGATATTTTTCTTTCTAATTTTTTAAAATTATATATAAAAAGAAATAAAATTAAAAAAAAAAAAAAATTTTAAAATTTTTTTTTGAATTTTTTTGCAATTTAATTTTATAATTTTTTATAAAATTTTGTAAAACATTATTTTTTTTTCATAATTTTTATTATAAATAAAAATATAAAAATTTTCTTTATGTCTTTTTTTTGCAACTTACATTTGGCGAATTATGGAAGATTAAAATTTTATTAATTTAATTCAAGTGGCTGCCTTCCTTTACCCAATAATAATAATAATAATAATAATAATAATAATAATAATAATAATAATAATAATAATAATAATAATAATAATAATAATAATATATAATAATAATTTATAATCTTTATTTATTTTTCAGTTAAAAATTTACATAAACAAGCATAATATAATTTATATTTATCAATTTAAAGCGGAAATGAGCTTCTAGGGAGACGAATTCGTCCTTTGAGCCCATTAAAATTATTCAGAATAAAAACAGATAATATAATTATCCAGTAAGAAACAAGTTTGAATATTTTTAAATTTTATAATGCATTATTATTATAATTAATCTTTACCTAATGTATTTCTTTAAAAAAAATTAAAAATACGGAAAATTTAAAAAAATTATAGTAATAAAAAATAATAATAATAATAACAAAAATAATAATAATGAAACAATAATACTGAAATAACTGTAAGCTAATTATTTTTAAAATAAGGATAATAAAACTTTTTTTTCAATTTCTATACTCTGTTCAGAAAAGTACATTTACAATTTTAAAATTTTTTAATAGGTCCTATACTACTAAATACAATGTTAATCATTTGTTAGCTGTACATTTATCTGAAAAAGGGGCTTCTATTAATAATAATAATAATATATATATATTTTTTTTTAATTTTTAAGTTTAGTCGATAAAATTCTTCAATTTATATTAATAAAATTAAAATACAAATATGATGCATATAATACCTCAAACAATAATAATAATACTAGGGATGGAGTGAAGTATCGGTATCAGTATCGGTATCGGCAAGTATCGGCATATTTTCCGATACCGGTATCGGCAAAAAATTTGTATAGGAGTAAAGTATCGGTATAGTAGTGTATCGGTAGTAGTATCGGCAAGTATCGGCATATTTTCAGGTATCGGGTATCGGGTATCGGCTTCGGGGAATTTTTAGGTATCGGTATCGGTAATCGGTAAAAATTTTGGTATCGCTCCATCCTTAAATAATACTAATACTAATACAAAAAGAAGGAAAGAAAGTGATAATAATAATAATGATTATAGCAAAACTGATACTAACAAGAAAAGTCATGATAAGAATTTTCAGAAATATTGATAATCTTTGATCTTTAATTCATATTCATTGATCTTTAATCTTTAATCTTTATTCAGTTTCAATAATAATAATAATAATAATAATAATAGTAATAATAATAATAATAATAATAATAATAATAATAATAATAATAATAACAATAATAACTAACAATAGTAAATTCAATAATAATAAAAATTATAATGACGACATTTATAAAAACATGAATCGTAATAATACTAAAAATTCATAACAGTAATAGGAATAGTAATAAAAAAATTTGCGATTTTGAGTTAGTGAAGAAATAAGTGAAAAAAATAATAATAATAATAAGAATAAGAATTAAGAAATAAGTACTTTCATTAGTATTTTGATAGCAGGTGATT
>SEYY01010961.1:2500-5000 GCA_009176605.1 Armadillidium nasatum
AGTATCGCTTTTGATGGAAATGAGAGCAAATAAATCAACATGAATACCAGTTTAATAAGTGAAAATAAGATACAGTCTTAAATTAAATGTTGACATGAACAGATACACGATGACTTAAAGTGTAAAAGTCACAGGAAGTGGAGAATATAAAGGAAGATTGTTACAAATTTTGCTATGACAGTTCTTGAAAACTTAGAAATTTATAAATTTAATATTCCATACAAGGGAAGATGAGACATATGTTGTTTGAATTTTTGCTGGAGAAGAAAAACCAATCTCTAAATCTGGCAAGAATCTTTTATTTCTTTGAAGCCATTTTCTTGATATGGAATTTCCAAGTCATTTTTTTTTCAAGTTAGAATATTTAATTGTCTTCAAGACAGGTGACAGCAATATAGTAACGTGTGGAGAGATTTTTCGATATTTTGAATTTAGTTTTGTAGGAATGAGACAGTAAACTGTTCATTGATGGATGAATAGCAGATATATTATTCCAGTAGTATTAAGACACATTTTAAGTCATAGAATATCAAAATTTTAAAATTCAAATTTTCTGATATAAAGAGTATTAATTAATAGTATTATTAATTAATATTAATAGACTCCATTCTTCAGACCAAAATAGTTGAATAGATTGTAACTTTTTAAATTAAGTAAAATTTGGGAGAAGTCTTTTGAAATCTGAGTCTAAAACTTAATTCATTACATCAACCAGCAAGTTTTATGCATACATTAGGACTGCATAGTTGCATAGCGTATGAAAGCACTTCAACACATACAAAAAAGCACCAAAACAACCGTATTCTAACGACGCATTCAGATGGCCATAAATCATTATGGTTAAAAAAAGTTCCTAAAGTAATATTTCCTGTATTATAAACCTAAGATTTATCATATGTTAAATATTTTGATATTTGTATCCCTGTAGCAAATTTTAAAGTGAAAATTAAATTTTCATTAGAAATTTAAGTATTTAAATACGTTTCTTAAATAAAAGTGTTTCAATAAGATCTGAAAATTTAGCATTTTTTTTCATTTACTCTCAAACTTATTTCTGGTTTCAAAGTAACCAGAGTTTCGTCTGGTTTCAAAGTAGCTAGATTTTCGTTTTGATACATATTTTATTTATACCAGAGTAAAATTTGAAACGTTAAAATATATACTATATTTCTTTAATTAATTATTAAATTTCCTTAACTAATTAAAATTAATGGTTTAGCTTGTTAATTTTTTGTATCAGTAAATTAATTGTTGATTTCTCCGTTTTTAAATTTTTCTGATAATTATTATTATTTTTATTATTATTAAAATATATACTATATTTCTTTAATTAATTATTAAATTTCCTTAACTAATTAAAATTAATGGTTTAGCTTGTTAATATTTTGTATTAGTAAATTAATTGTTGATTTCTCAGTTTTTAAATTTTTCTGATAATTATTATTATTTATTATTATTATTTTTTTTTTAAATTTTGTATTTTTTTTCAGTAGTAGTAGTGTGTATTGAATCGTTATTCTCACTCACATACCTGACTCCTCCCCTACTGGCATCATAGTTTAATCTGTCAGTGCCATGATGCCATGATAACTGTAGAGATGTCGCTGTAGGAACGTTCGTGACTTGGCACTGAAGTTCAATGGTCGACCCGGTTCTGTAAAACTTTTCTCGGAATATCTCTCCCCGATCGTCCAAGATCCTAATCGTTGGTACTGAAAAAAAGAAAGAAAAAAGGATTTTAAAATTGATTATTTTTTCTTATGATAATTAAAGTTTTTTTTTTTTTTTTTTTTTTTTTTTTTTTTTTTTTTTTTTTTTTTTTTTAAATCTGAGAAACTTGTAACTAATTTTATCCATTTTCATCTATTTCTATTAAAATTAAGTGGAAAAATTGAAAGATTAAATATGAACTTTTCAAAACGAAATGTAAAATTTTAAATTTTTCTCAACTTCTTTCTTGACCTATTTTTGGAGGCTCAACCTTCAGCCCAGAGGAGTGTACCCCATTCACTTTAAGGGGATGATGGCTTAGTCACAGTACTCTATTTTTCATCCTCTTTCCAGATCCTGTACCCCATATCCTTTAAGGGGATGGTGGCTTAGCAACGGTACGCCATTTTTTATTCTTTCCAGACCTCGTTTTGATGGTTAAACTTCACCCGGAGGGATATGCTGCCTCTACCCAATCTCCTTCACTCTTTCCCCCCTCTTAAGAGGTGGAGGCACAACCATAGCACTCCAATTTTTTTCAAATCTCACCCCAGAGGGATGTACTCCCTCTCCTCTCCCACCTTTTCATCCCCCAATGGGGGTGGTTGCGTTGCCTAGCACCCCAATTTTCTCAGTCTCCTCCCTAGACTCCGTTTTGAGCATATACTGTACAGTTTTCCTTCTTCTCAGCAGTTATTTTGGTGGCGTAGCCTCGAAGTTGAGTGGTTTTGGGGGGATACTAGCCCTCCTCCCCCAAGATTTCCGGGTTTCTCAATCTCTTAATTGTTGT
>SEYY01010961.1:25000-27500 GCA_009176605.1 Armadillidium nasatum
CGAAAGAGGGAAGTTTGGAAATCAAAACTTTGTGCCAGACTATATCGAAGGCTTTCGATATGTCTAGCCCAAGAGTGAAAGACTCACCAAAATCCCAAAGAGTGGAGGACCAAGAGCAGAAAGTAGTGGAAGAAGATCACCAGTAGGGAGATCTTTATGAAAGCCATACTGGCGATCAGAGATAAGATTAGAAGAATTAAGGTATTTTCAAATCTTCCTATTAAGTATAGATTCAAAATCTTTAGACAGTACGGAGGTTAAAGAAATAGGACGAAAGTTAGAGGGTTGACAAGGGTCCCTCTTCTTCGTCACAGGCTGAATAAGCGCTCTTTTCCAGCAAGAAAGGAAGGTCAAAGTGGAGAGACAGGGGCGAAATAGTTTACCAAAGCCGTGTGCAAGCTCGGAAGCACAAGTTTTGAGAACCGCAGGATTAATTCCATAAGGACCATACGCCTTCTTAGTGTTAAGCTCTGAGGGAGCGGAAATGACATCTTTAGAAGAAATTACAATGTTAATCATAAATTAGTTGGAGGAGGTCGAAGGAGGAGAAATAGCTCCGGAATAGTCTAAAGTAGAATTAGAAGCAAAAGTTTGAGCGAAGAGTTCAGCTTTAGAAGAAGGTAAAACAGCAGTTATGCCTTCGGAAGATACTAAAGGAGGGAAAGAAGAAGTAGCAATGTAAGAGTTGACATATTTTTCAAATGTCAGAAAGGGCGAGAGAGGAAGAGGAACCAGAAAGATTATTGTATTTACGATGGAGGAAAGAGTTTTTGGTACCTCGAAGAATAGATTTTGCAAGATTCCGGGATGAAATATAAGTTGCGTGAGTTTCTGGAGTTTGAAAATGACTGTAATCTCTGAAAGAGGAATCTCTGCGGTGGATAGCGCGAGAACAGGTAGAGTTAAACCGAGGTTTGTTAGGCTTAGTAGAAGGGAAAGAAAATGGAATGTATACCTTTATGCCAGAGAGAATCACCTCGGTTATGCGCTCTGCACACTCCGAGGGACCCTTTCCACGAAAGCACTAATCATTCCATGGGAAATCAGTGAGGTACAACCGCAAGTCAGACCAGTTAGCAGTACTCAAAGTGCCAGAAATGTCTCCTCGCAGAAGGCGGGGGCCGTTCTTGCCGAAGACTTAAAGAGACAGGACAAGATACGGAGATAAGAAGGTGATCGGATGAACCCAGAGGAGGAAAGAGTTTTACACCATAAAAGGTTAAGAAATAATGAAGTATGTTGGGTTCATCACAAAGACGGTTTGGGATGCGGGTAGGGATTTGCACCAATTGCTCAAGGTTGTTCTAGATAGAAAAGCCGTAGGCGAGCTCACAGGCTGGATCATGAGAACTAGATGAAAGCCATTGGCGATGGTGAACATTGAAATCCCTAAAATGATTATTTCGGAAAAAGAAGAAGTAAGAATGTGCCCTATTTTTTGTTTAAATAGTCGAAGAATTTAGGATAGTCAGTAAAATTAGGAGACGAATAGACAGAACAAATAAATTTAAAGAGAGCTTTAAGCCATAAAGTAGAGAATTCAGTAGACTCCAAATTAGAGACATGAGAGCAAATAACATGGTTAGGCACATATGCGCAACATCCGCCTTTGGCTGAAAATTGAGGATAGAGACTGTAAGAGGTAACAGAATAAGGTTTGCTGTCAGCACACACAAGCACTTAAGTTTCGATTAAGAATAAGAGATGCGGTTTAGAAAAAGAGAGATGTGTTCGACAAAGGGGAAATTAGAAAAAAAAACCGCCAATGTTGCAGAAATTAATGAAAAACGAAGACCGTGCACCCTAGCAAGCCGAACGCGGGATCCTGGTGGCACCATCCCCATCATAGGAGCATACCAACTCCCAAGTGATGATGGGATGAGGTGTGGTTGAGGGGCATTCTTTGGATGCTGCCCCTCTAAGCATCTAGGCTGCTTTGAATTTCGCCATTTTTTTTTTTAATTTTATTAAGGTAATGTATGAGTAAGCGCTTGTAAATTTGTGGGAACATATAAAGAAATGGGGTGGAGAGGTAGTGGGAGCATAGACACTCCAATATGAGGTGCGGGTGCAATAGAGACCCTCTGAGAAGGTGAAACATAAAAAGGAACGAACCAAAGGGCAATGGAGGAATCGAAATGGTATAGCCCATCCTATCACTCCGCGGGTTATGCCCAATCGCTTCTGACGGCGCTATGTCCTCCCCTTACTATATATATATATATATATATATATATATATATATATATATATATATATATATATATATATATATATATATATATATATATATATATATATATATATATATATATTATTGGAACAAAACTATTAATATGTAAGCATTGCTTCGTTCTTAAGGCTCTTGCTTTTAACAAAGAAAAGTTTTAATACTTTTCCCAACACGTGAACAAAGATGCTTTTAAAAAGTATTTTATTCAAAATTTAAATTTTACTGATCGTATTTCGCATTCATAAAGACTTGGTTTTTATTCCAATA
>SEYY01010962.1:0-45000 GCA_009176605.1 Armadillidium nasatum
CTTTCCTGGAGTGTAACACTATGGTTATGTGGCTCTACAAAACCATCCCTAGAAGTTGATGGCTGAGACACATCTACGAATCTATATAAAATTTCGCTCACACGATCTGGAGTTTGCGATGTTTCATTTTGATTATTGGTAGGAGTTGTAGTTCTGAGATGTTGATATGGTTCACCCGGGGCATCTCCTAATAACGATCCTTTTTGTTGTTGCTTCCTTGGAGGTATCAGTGGTGGTACAGAGGTTGGTTCATTTGTTATCCAATAATTCAGAAAGATCTTCTTATTATCCATCAGATAATATCTTAGGAATTTTTGGTTTCCGTGCAAACCATCAGGTAAGAGATCAGAGTCTAACGAAGGATGTTCTTTTCGTAGGAAAGCTTTATGTGGAACAAAGGCTAATGGTTGTGTGCTTCTGTGTGCTAGATGTTTAGTATATAGAATTAAAAGCACCATTACCAAAAATCAACTTCTTATTTTCCCAATGGTATTTATTCCTCCATAGATATTGAAACATATGGTACATTCTAATGCTGTGATGTTGCATGGGTTCCATTCCGAGCTTGTAATTATTTTCTAAATAGTTTTGGTATTCAATTCCCCAGTTCCTTAATAATTCGGTTTTGGTTAAATTTGTACATGTCTTTGACCGCTGGAACTGACAAGTACACTTCACAAGAGGAATTCACTGAGTAGACATATCTCATGATATTGTTCATAAGACCAGGGATAGGATCTGGAGAAACATGTAAAGCTGGTCGAAACACTGATATTTCTGGTTTCCCTTTCGCTCTGATATATTCTCTCTTCCACCCATAGGGTGTTAATGCCCAAATAATTATTATATGGGTGTTTGGTTTCATCCGTTTTTGAATCTGAGCTAAACACTCATCCAGGACAACTCCAGGACGATATTCTACTTGTACATTAACATTGTACATCTCACGCAAGTGTTCCTTTCCATCAAGAAACATTTTTACTTCAGAGCTACCTACGACGAGTAAATTTATCATCCGTCTAGAATTACTTGCCATGGTCTGAAAAGAAAATAGACCAGGACAGTGGATTAGTAAAAAAAAACTCTTCCCAAAATCTCGGCCCCGCCATGGCTCTCAATCGGAAACCACAGCACACACATCGCGCCCAGCAAGACCAGAGATCAGGGTACATTATAAAATAAAAAAATAAAAAATCAAGTATGAACTGTGTAAATTATGAAAATTCTTAATTTAATTGCAAAGGGGAAGCTGAAGCATCAAGGCAAAACTAATTTAATTCCCATTATTATGAAAGTAAGTTAAAGCATTAAGAAAAAAAAATCAATTCAATTTTTATTATAGCCAAAAGCAAAAAAAAACTTATTTTTACAAGAACTTATTTTTAATCTTAAGAGCAACATTAGCTATTTAAATGAAAGTAGTATGACAGACTTTTTTTTTAAAGAGTGAATATGTGTGTTAACAATAATAATTTCTTTGAGTACAACGTACAGTAATCTGATTCCAATTCCAAGTGTAATATTGTGTTTTAGTGTAACAATAATTATTTTAATTGTGTCAAATCATTCTACTGTTTTTTTCTTCTTTCTCCATTCTAATGGTGTATCCATTACATGAGAATATTCTGTTACTTTTCCCCTTGATCTTGTACCAGGTTTTCTAACAGGTGTTTCAATCATTAATTTAGGTGTACTTTCTATTATTGATTCTCCAGTTAAACTTCTCCTTCGACTAACTTTTTGTTTTAGGAATAACTCTCCTTCTACTGAATAAGATGGTGATAAGTTGTCAACATTGTCAACTGTTGCCATCTCTGTAATATTGGTAATTTTCAGCTAAGAATCTCATTAACCTACTATGGGATTGTGTGATTTCTTCTTCAAATTCATTTGAAGATTCTTCGATGATTGTGTGTAATCTTTTGCTAGGGCTCACTTTATCTTCTCCTTCACTCAAGTTTTCCTCTAGCCTTTCTTGTTCTAAGGAATCTAAAATAGCTGATTCATCTCTAGGTGAGCTCATTCTCCTTGGCACATAATGGTCCATTAAAGAGGAATCATCCCATTCGAGATTTGGTATGTCACTGTAATCTGAGCTAGATTTTCGTCTGTAATTTGGATTTTCAAATCCAGAAAACTCGTTTTCCGATTCTGATTCCGTTATTTTACTCAATGACTGCTCTATAATGTTACTACAGCGACTTTCTTGAAATGTTGGGGAAAACACGCTTTGACAAAGATTGACATTTATTGATCTTCGATATGGTGAAGATAATTCAGGGGAATAAATTATGGGTACATACGGAATTGGTGAAATGTTTGATAAATTAACAGGGGAAACTATTGAACTTACATTTTCTATTATATCTCCAATATTATTTTCTATTCTATTCATGATTCCAGTATCAATTTGTTCTCCTGGGGTAGAGGAATTATTTGATACATTCAATGTCTGTAACTCTCTTACCATTTGTAAGATTTTTTCTGTGTTTTGTGGAGGCATGTCAGAATCTACAAATCCTTCAAATTCCTCCTCCTCCTCCTCTCTTATAGAATTTTGATTATCGAACTCTTGCTCATCAGACAAGATTTCAGATTCAAGATCTCTTACTGAATCTTCATCCTCCGGTTCTATTTCCTCTTCATCTTCATCTTCATAAAAAGCTTTTTCTTTGTAGAGTCTATGATTTTTTAGATATGCAGGTATTTTTATCCATTTTCGCAAATGTGAATGATGTACTCTTTCTTCCCTAGCATTGGGAATATTTAATTTCTTTATCAGATACGTTATACGGTTATCATTGACTGCTGTGATAACGAATGGACCCTCCCATCGGATGAGGAATTTATTTGATACATGGTGACCTTTAAAAATCTTCTTCTTGGCCACCCTCTGTCCTATCCTAAAAGCTTTAAAATTTGCAGTGCCTGCCTCCCAATATTGCGGATATGCATGAATTGGGGCGATATGAGATTCCTTTAGCAAATAATCAGATGGTGACATCTTTAAGGCTCGATGCCATGTATGGTTATAAATAACCACTGATGAGGGTATTTCCTCATCCCAAATGGTTTTCATTTTCCAACACTAAGCATTTTAGTAATTGGATCAGACTTCTATTAAATCTTTCGCATATGCCATTACTGGAAGGATGTAAAGGGGAGGTCCGAATATGTTTAATGTTAAACTGGTTTAAGACTCTTTGGAAATTGTCATTATTAAATTCAGTTCCATTATCCGTGAGCATTCTATTAGGAATCTTTGGTAAAAATGGTAATATTCTTTCTTTAAGAGCCGTGGATACGGTTAAACCTTGTTTATCAGCAATGGGTAAAACATTTGCCCATTTAGAACAGTGATCTATAAACACCATTGCATATTTATTTCCCTTTTCTGTAACGGGGAATTGTAACAAATCCATGGCCACTAGATCGAAAGGGCTTTTTGCAACTATTTTTAAGGTCGGAGGTATAATATTATTTGTGTGTGTTTTTAATCTTTGACAAGTTGGACAACATCGAACTACATCAACTACTACTTGATTAGTTCGGGGATGCCAGAAGTATTTATAGATAAGTTCTAACAACTTATTGCGCCCTATGTGTGCACAATTCCAATGAAGTTTTAATACTATGTTTATTAACATTGGAAATGATATAACATACTGATTTGCTTGGGGGTCCTCCCGACAATGGTACAATATGTCATTTATAATTGATAATGATCTATGATGTGATTTAAATATTTTTAATTTTTCTGGCCATAAGTTATATGGAATTTTTAAAGACACTTGTTGTATTAAAGATTTAATTATATGATCCTCATTCTGATCATTCATGATGTCCAATTCACAAATGTTATGATGGGACACCTCTATATCTCCATATATAGGAATTATTTCATTAATTTTTATGAGCATCTCATTTGTTTCATTTTGTGTAACAGTGATGGGTTCCAAGTAATTATAATGAATACCCCCAAGACATTTTAACCTACAGGTATAATCGACAAAGTGGGATCCATGGACTATGGGTTTATCATCGTCGTAATAAACCTCCACTCTACTTTTATATAAGTTACAGAAGGAATCGATAACTTCTGGTATAGGTACCTGTCCCCTATGTGTCATTAACCTCAATCGTTTCCTGATATTACTGTTTTGCAACTTGTATTTACCTATGTGATTTATAAGTTCATTTACTACAGTTTCTCTTATCTCTATATGATTGTCCATTGTTCCGTATAAAAACATTGAGAAACACTTGAAGAGTGCATCTCCACCCCCTGGAACAACAATAAGGTTAAATCCACTAGGTATATAATCACAAAATTTGGAATTTGTGTCTATTTCTATTGTTTGGAAATCATTGAAATCATTAGGTATCGGTGACCTTGATAAAGTGTCAGCAATTATATTTCCCTTTCCTGTGATGTGTCTAATCTCAAAATTATATTCATTCAGCTCCTCCCATGTACGGGCCACCCTTCCATCCACCATACTCATGTTTTGGAGGTATATTAGGGGCTGATGATCTGTGTATATTACAAATCTAACTCCTTTTAGGAATGCTTTAAGGGACTTAACTGCCCATCGCAAGGCAGTCAGTTCCTTATCTATTGTGCTGTAGTTTTTCTGAGGTCCACTGAATGTGGTGGATATATATGCGATTGGTCTGTGTATTCCATTTTGTTTTTGTGACAAGCAAGCACCAGCACCTACATTCGAGGCATCAACATACAACTCCAATGGTGAAGCCGTTGGAGTGTAATCAGGAAAACCCAATAAGGTAGGGTTAATTAAGGCTGCTTTTAAAGCCTCGAAAGCAGTCTGGCACTCCCTTGTCCATGTAACTGTTTTCCCCCTGTCTGTGCTGAAAGTGGTTGTGCAATTTGTGAACAGTTAGGTATATGACGTCGATAAAAATTTACCATACCTAAAAACTGCCTCAATTGTTTTACTGTGGTAGGAATAGGGAATTCTAGTGCTCCTTTTAAATTTTTCTCCAAAGGTTGTATACCTTTATTAGATATTCTATGACCCAGAAATTCAACCTCGGATCTGCATAGTCTGGTTTTCTTCGGTCGGAGTTTATATCCGTTTGACCCTAAGGCCATTAGGACTTTTTCTAGCGTGTCTATATGGTCATAAAAATCATTTCCGAGAATAATAATGTCGTCTAAATAGACCATTACTTTATTCCAGGGTAGTCCAGCCAAAGCGATCATCATGCCACGTTGGAACGTGGCAGGTCCATTTTTGACCCCAAAGGGCATCTTTAAATATTCATATTGCCCAAAAGGTGTGGAGAACGCAGTTTTCTCAATACTGTCAGGGTCCATTGCGACCTGATAATAACCCTTGATGAGATCAATGGTAGTAAAGAAAGTGTTACCATACATGTTGTAAATCATGTCGATTAAATTTGGTAAGGGGAATGAATCTCCCTTCGTAACACTGTTTAATTTACGGTAATCTATGCAAAGTCTCAAAGAACCATCAGGTTTCCTTACTGGAACTACCGGGGCTGAGTACGGTGACTTACTGGGTCGTATAATGTCACTTTCTAAAAGGTCAGCACACTCCCGTTCTATCTCCTGTGCTAATGGTCCCTGAAAACGCCTTACCGGGATTCTGACAGGTTTATCAGTTTCTAGTTCAATTGTGTGTGCGATATTCTGTGCTAGTCCAACATCATTATCCCCAGTACTAAGTACATGAGGATGTTTCAGTAGGACTGAAATTAGTTTTTCATGTTGTTCAGTGGACAGTGCTAAGTTGTGTAATTCAAATTCTGTGTCTAATTTTTCAATGGTCCAGTAACTTACTGGTTCAATTTCATCCTTCATTACATTTTTCTGTAGTATTTTTGTATTTTCTGTGTTATTAGAATATCTAAGTTCATTAATGTGTCCTATCACTGTGTTCTTTCGTAAGTGTTGTTCCTTCTCAGAGGGATTAAAAACAGCAACACATACGTCATTAGATTTATTATCTATTATACCTGGGAGGATATTTAAACAAGGATGGGATATTCCTACAAATTCCAAAGATTTCATCTCCCTATAATTAGCCTTTCAAAGAGGGAATACTAATGGCTATAAATTGGCAAGTATAAGGTGGAATGACTGTGACTTTAGGTATTAAACAATTAAAAAATGGGATCGTTAGGCTTATGTCTTTTCCAATAACACTGAAGGTGTTATTAGATCTATGTAACAATTCTCTTTTGGTGAGATCAGGGACTAATCTATTATCTTTAAGATCAACAGCTCCTAACACAGCATTATAGGTCATAAGTTCTAATGGAACCAAATAAAATTTAATAGGTTTAGAAATAAACCCACTATCAAAAAGAACAAATGTTTCTACGTAATATTTTATAGGGATCTCTTTCTTTTGACCAAATCCCTTTAATGCCCTAACTTCACCGGATAATTTTGGTTTTAAAGGGGGGAATTGATATACAGCTCCTTCACTCAATAAACTAACCCCTGCTCCAGTGTCAATCATACATTCTACGAATCCCTCACCAGAGTTCAGAGAAATATTTACTATCAATGGATCTACATCAGCTTGACATATGTTGTTATGAATGTTTAAAGGTTTATTAAAATTCTGTGATTGATTTTTCCCATGGATTCCAATTTCATTCCAAGTATCATTTTCTTTACTAAATCCGAGTCCGAGTCCATTTATTCCCATAGATTCTGATTCCGTGATTGTATTTTGAGCCAAAAAGGTATCCGGAGTAAATAATTTCTCCACAGTGTGGCCCATCACTGCAGAGTGTTTAAGTTTCCCGCATCCTCTGAACAACTACCTTCAGGATGGGAATTCCCACACATGTGGCAATTGTCAATATACTGATCCTTGGGTCTAGCTCCTTGAGCTGCCCAAGGGTCATTCTGTAATTTGGAATTGTGGAAGGTGCGAACCGCTTTGGTTTGGTGATCTCTGTGGTAAAGGTGTTGTGTTTCGATTCCGATCCGAAATATCCTGATTTTGATTCATTGTCTCCCTCGACATCTGATTTGCTTTTTCCCGATTCTGTAACTGACAATTTATGCCCAGATGGTTTTCACCACAGAATGGACATTCATAAACTTTCTCTCCTGTTGGAGGTACATTTCCATTATTCTTATTCCAACAATCTCTGCGGATGTGGCCTTTCTGTTTACAATAACTACAAATTCCTAGCTTTTTATAGCATTCAGTATGTACATGACCTCTGAATCCACAATAACTACAAGAATTGTTAGAAAGAGAGGTTTCTTTTCTCATTTGGGCGTTCTGATTATTATCAGTCGGGTAGTTATTGGGGTTGTTCATTGTTCTATTCTTTTTGTTATTCTGTGAAGTATTTGGTGGTAATTTGTTAATCATTTTTGATTTCTGGGGTAAACCCTGTTTTAAAGTTTCACTCCATGTGGTCTGGGGAATTATCGTATCAATTTGTATTACTTCTATGTCAGCCTCTGGAGGCATCAAGTTGTATGACTTGACTGCTCTTCTCCGGTTCTCTATATAAGGAAGATACCAATTCATTATCTGTTTGGAATTCTCGATCATAAGAGTCTGCTAGCATTACAAGTCTTTCCCATGGAACTTTAGTCTGTGTATTGATGTCATTTTGAATAATGTATTCTCTGAGTTTTCTCTGAACATTCAAAGGTAAACTTAACATGAAGGCTGTTCTCAGAGATTCGTGCTCTCGCATGTTTACACCAGGAAAAGCCTGACAACCTAATTGTTCTAATCTCAGAGCGAATAAATTTACATCTTCTCCAGGTTGTCTCTTTGCGGAATGATATGCTCGTAATTTGTTTTCATTTCTTTTTTTTTTCCTCCTGATTATACCACCTGATAAGAACTTGTTTTACCGTAAGGTAATCTGTTACCGTTTTAGTTACCACAGTGTATAATCGCAGGAATTTTCCTGATAAATAATTTTCCATAAGTCTCAACCATTGATCTTGGCTCTGTGGATATTTGTTATTACAATATTTTTCAAAACTGTTCTAGAAATTTATGCAAATCATGTTCTTTTTCATAACTGAAAATCTTTGGCTCCAAGACTTTGGGTTTTTGGGAATTATTAACCAAAACTGTTAACAAAGATACTGTTTGTGTAAGTAACGACAACTGTTGTTGAATACTGTCTAATTGATATTGGGGGGTTATCATACTGGGTCCCATTGGTACAAAACTATTCACATTTGGTGGTACATAAGGTTGATACCTGGTTTGTTGAGGTATTGTATATGTTGGTTGATCTATTGTCTGACACGTTGGCTGGTTGGTACTGATGTGACGGATATGTTGTTTGGGGTGGTTGATATGGTTTTCCAGATCCTACATTTAAGATAGTAGTAGGAGTTTGAGTATATAAACAAGAGGATACTGTAGAGGTTGCTACAGTTCTGATATTTGTTTCCTGAGTTATATTAGTAAAGTCATCTGGGATTTTTACTACAGAGTTTCCACTACTTTCGAAAGGCAATAATACAGTCATCTTTGGTCGTACGCTCAGTTCTGGTAAATGCGTAGGGGTGGTTGTTGTATTTATACTTTCGTCTTTAGGAATAGTGATAAATACTTCATCAATTTTCTGGGTTGGGGCTGTTATCGGAGTTGTCACACGAATTTGGGTTAATTGATGGTTTAAATCCTGCATTTGTTTTCCTAAATTGCCTATTATCTCAGTTACAGCCTTGGCTGATATTACCCCTTCTGCTCCTGTCACATCACTTACACCAGTGGCACCGGTTGTCTTCTCCATTTCAAGTGGACTACTGACTTCTGCCATTGCCAAATAAGATTCCAGATCAATTTCCAAATCCGACATTTTGTATTCTCAATAATATAAGCAAAAAGGAATTTCTTTGACTCCTGGTAAGTTAAACCAACACTTCTTATATCTATAAATAGATATAAGGGATGGCTCACTTTTCAATGTTACCTGTACAGTGTATATATGAGTGTCTCAAGAGACGCTAATATATAAAAAGAATATCAATTAAAAAATGTATTTCAATGTAATATATTTCAAATTGTTAAGCTAAGTCTACGGTGTCTATGAAGAAAAAGAACAGTTTAGACAGTGAAAACTATGACAATATAATTTATACAAGACTTTCACACCATGTATACTCTCAGTTATACCTTGACCATCTATTATTTTATCCTCTATTTTCTATTTACTTCTTTGATTCTGCTATTTACCAATTTCTGTTTCTTACACAATGTCTATTTATATTATCAATTTTTCCTATCTTAGATCAATCCCTCAGGATTTCCTTCCTAACCGACACTCAACACAGTCTCGTAAGCGTGGCTCGACGTCCCTGTTCGGGCGCCAATTTATTTTTATGTATATGTAGGGGAGAGTACTGCCCGCCAAGCAAGCACATAGGTTGAAGAGTCAAAAGATACGTAAGGGGACAAGTTTACATTTATTGTGTTCCCTATAAGCTGGCGCTTGGCCCCGAACTGTTTTGCCCTACCTACTAATCTTTCTACAATATACAAGGAAATAGGAAGTGTGATGACTTACCCCCTAATGAACGGTATTTTATTTCTAAGACTGTAATGGACGTCAAGCACAAGGAGATAAATGAAGAAATATCTATCTGCGAAGATCCGTTCTACCTAATCAAACTTCAACCATTCCATTCCTATTAGATCAAAATCACACTCAAGTCTTCAAACACAGGTAAATCAATTCAAGCTTTCATACATTAACTTCTTTATTTAAGGATTATTATATACTTAAAGGTTTCAATTTAACAAATAATTACTTGACATTAATATTACAATGCCAATAATAATCAAATATATGCAAAAATTACAAATTAACAAAAGTAATGAGTTTTCAAGCGTGAATATTGTAAGGCACAATAATAATCGAATGAACGCAACTTAAATACAAAATATTATTAAAGTTATTTTCTTTACTTTCCAGAATGCATAACAGGGGCCAACAAGACCTCCTCTATCTCAAGTATTACCGGACCCGACTGTGCACGCTAAAGACCTCCAACCGTAAGCCACAAGGACTGAGAAAGGAAAAAATAGAGGAAGTGGTTAGTAACAAGAAGAAAAGAATTACGGTACTAACTACAATATAAATGTGTGGCTTAACTGTGCTCTCTAAGTTAAATTAATTGCTATCAATATCTTGCTCCCTTGTTCCACTCTGAGTCACCAAAACACAACCAATTGACAATTGGCAGTTCGTGGAAAATCTCTGCAAGCTCAATGAAAGCAAAGAAAAATAAGCCCCAAATAAAAAACCCTAAAAAAAAACATAAATTCAATTAAGCATACATAATTATTTATACATATATAATCCATTTATTATAATGTTATATAATCATTATATCTATTTTATAAAGTTATAAAATACCTTAATGTTATAGGCAAAACATTTAAGGGTTTTCTTATGGTTCAAAAGATTTTCCACGTCAGTTAACAGGTCACTGTTAAGAATACACTTATTAGATATTTATTAATAATTTATATTCATTATATATTATATCACAATTTATTCACTTAGTTTACTATGACTAAGGCACCTACTTTATGTTTTCATATTCTTACCAATTTTACTTCAATTGGAAGTCCTATACTTTTAATAATTTTGTTTTCACGATTTCAATTGTAACAAAGCAAAATTACAAATTTAGTTTAGGCGTATTAACATTCATATAGTTGTATAAACACTATGATAATTATAGAATGTACTTTTTTAAAAAAACAAAACAATTATTATAAATTTCTCAATTCAATAATCTCAAAATCTGTAAAATAAAGAGAACTGTAGTATACCATATAAAGTTTTCATAATTTGTAAAAAAAAAATGGAAAAATGATAAACATTTCTATAATTCTACTAGTGGAAGAGGGATGATGAGTTGCCCGGCTCATCAAGTCCTTCCACTCTCCACTTCAACGACCCACCCAAAAAGCGCGAATGAGCAAGTCTTGCTCATTGTCTTTTTTGACCGAGGAATCGTCCATTTTAAGTTTGTACCACAGGGACAAACTGTCAACTCTGCCTTTAACCTGCAGGTGTTCAAGAGATTGAAACGCTGGGTCGCGCGCATGAGGGCTGACATCAAAAACACGGTCAAGCTCCACCATGACAATGCCCCCAGCCACACAGCATTCATCATTACCGATTTCCTGGCCCGGAGCATCACCCCGGTGGTCACCCAGCCCCTTATAGTCCCGACTTGGCTCTGTGCAACTTTTTTTTTGTTTCCTCAACAGAAGAAAGAGCTGAAAAGAAAGTATTGGGAGTCTGTGGAAAACATCCAAAATCATGTCACAACGTTCTTAAGAGACATTCTCATTGAGGAGTTTCAGGGTGCCTTCCAGGCATTTGAGACATGTCTCCGCAAGTGAATTATGCTGGGGGAGAGTTTTTAGAAGAATTTTAAGCATTTGTACTGGTAGGATCAAGAAATATATTTTTCCCTTCAAATGCGCATTACTTTCATAATGGACCTTGTATCATTGTTATTTTATAGCTATGTATCAAACTTTTATCATTTAACAACATTATTTTAAAATTATTATTTTATTTATACTTTCAGACACTATGGCTAAAAGACCAGCTTCAGCAGTATGGTAGTACTTTATAATGTTTCAGGATAGGCTCAAAATAGCTAAATGTAACATGTGCAGTAAGGAAATTAAAAGAGGATCTCCAGGTGCCCCAAGTAAAAATTTGTCAACCAAATCTTTATGGGGGGATCTAAAATCAAAACACAAAGATGAACATTTACTAGCAGAAAAGGAGTGGTCAAAAGAATAGAAAAAGAAAATATTGAAAAAAAGAAAAAAAATCTTAATTATATTTTGTTTGAATTTTTTTTATTTGACTGATTAAGCTAAAATTTTGAGGGTATATGCATTTTTTCCTGAAGTTCTGAGTTGATTTCAAGCATTTTTCTGAGCCTATAATAGTTTGAAAGTTATTTGGACTTAAAAGTTGGAAAAAAAAATAGCAGGATCAAACCACTGGTTCACATGAGCTGAAAATTTAATTGAATAATCTTATCCCCAATTTCTTGCATTATAAGCACTTGAAATTTTTTTTGCAAAAATCGAACCCTTCTGGAGAGAAAAATTATTTTTAAAAAAATGCTACCTACTAATTTTTTTTTTTTTTGGATATTGTTGTTTAGAGGCACAGGGCAACAACTTTTATTTAGTGCATTATTCACTGCTATTTATTTGAAGTGAGATATAGCCTCTCAAATTTTAGGAATTTTTGAAAATTTGGTCAAAAATGAACCTTTTTTGAGAGGCTATATCTCGAAACCAACGAATTGAATCAAAGAGGAATTTGTAACCTCATCCCTCCTTTATACACACACCAAAAAGAAAAAATGTTATAGTTGTAATTTTTTTTTTTTTTTAATATGTTTGTCTGAATAAGTGTATTTAAAAAAAAAAAAAAATTTTTTTTCATTTTTTTTTTCAATAGTTGGTCAGTTTTGGGCTTATAACATATTTTTATAACTCTGGGAGCAAAAGTCTGTTAGGTTTTGTAGCCAATAGAATTCTGAAAATACAGTCCAAATTTCAGGTCATTCCAAAAAGTGGTTCAACCCTGTCATTTATTTGAAAAAGGGTCGAATTTCAAAAAAAAAAAAAAAAAATTTTAGGAGAATCTGCTGAAAATTAAATATTTCTTGAAATTGGTTTGTTCCCTTAAGTATAATTTGGCATTTTAGCCCTGGCAGGCAAACCCTGGTTTTCCCGGATTTTTAGCTGTGGCCAGTAAAATTGGCTGGAGTTTGCTGGTGCCCCAATCAGTTCAGGTGTATGTATTTAAAGCCCTAAAGAAAATAATGAAAAGATTAATGTAAATTTCTAGAATATATATATATATATATATATATATATATATATATATATATATATATATATATATATATATATATATATATATATATATATATATATATATATATATATATATATATATATATATATATATATATATATATATATATATATATATATATATATATATATATATATATATATATATATATATATATATACCTGTTTAATTTTCCTCATATCTTTTTTTCAAACAAGCCTATATATAAAATTTTTGAATTTTTATGACATCCATTATAGCATAGGTACAAACAAAATTGGTATATAGACCGATCCTATAGGTTTTCTGATATGTTGAATTTTTATTCTTTGTTATGAAGTTCTGTCAGCAAAACACTTCTCTATAAGGGATAATAAATTTGAAAGATCTGATCTTTCCATCTGTTATTAGTTCAACTAAATTAGTTTAAATTTAAATATAAATGTTCCTTTAATCATATTTGCCAAGGTAAAAGTTGAAGTAGGTTATTTTTAAAGTGAAATATATAAGAATAGAAACTATTTTCTTTAAAAAGAATTTTGTCTTTGTATTTTCACATTCTCTCTGTAAGGAAAAAGCATATTATTTATCTGTGATTTAATTAATTCTAAAAATTAACTTAAAGGTAAGTAAGGAATAGGTAGGTTGTTGAAGAGTGGAATTTGCATTTGTTTCTATAACTTTATTATTGTTGGTAGCCTTTTGTTTTTAATCATTTTTATAATATGCTTATTTTTAAATGGATGAAAAGAGGGAATTATATTTGTTCATTGTTTTTATTAATCTGTTCAAGTGCCCTTACAGAAAAGATGTTTCCAAATAAGAGTTTGGAATATCTTTCTCATGCCTTAATGCTACCATCAAAAGATATATAATGAATTTTTTTTTAAAGAGATTTATAATTTGGAAAAGTTAACTTTTTAAAATTGAGTTAATATAGGTGCTTGCTTTATATAAAATCTCAGGATGTCAATAAAATGTAAAAGCCATGAATTATAATGCAAATAAATTTTTAAAATCATATTTATAAAATTTCAGTTTTCTTTGTTTAAAAACTAGCAAAAAGAGTCATTCAAAAGTAAACCAGTAAAGTCAAGAAGCAGCAAATTTTCTTTCACACAAAATCAGAGATGGGGAAAGGAAAGGATAAAAACTTAGGTTAGTAAGAATTTCTTTTGTAATTTTAAATATTTTCAAAATATTAATGCAAATATATATATATATATATATATATATATATATATATATATATATATATATATATATATATATATATATATATATATATATATATATATATATATATATATATATATATATATATATAATTTATTTATTTTTTTGTTTTAGATATAATGATGTTCTTTGATTTAGATTTTTTCAATTTAAAGTATAGTCTTTATATCAAACATTATAAATGTTAAAGATTTCTGCACACATTTCAGTATATTCCAAATTTTTTTTTCCATGGTTGGAATCTCTGCCAGAAAAAGAGCAGAGACATGCATAACACACACTAAAAATAAGAGAAAAAAGTATATTCAGTGTATATCTAAATCAACTCAATAATAAATAATAAATCTCAGTACATGGAGCTTGAAAGTCTGTAAATCAAAATTAAGAAAACAGAAAGTACAATATTCATTAACCTTACTCTTTAAGAACCTTAAGAACTCTTTAAGAAAATATCTTTTGTAATAATGTCAATTGAGAGGCAAAGTAACAGTCAAGTGGACAGAATGGAATTGGAAAATGTCTGTGAGAATGATGGAGTCTATTAGGAAAAGTCCAAGACCACTCCTAAAAAGAGCTGTGGGTGTGGAACTATCTCAGATTCTGACACATTACTTAAAGGATGCTTGATACTCCTATGTATAGCAAGCAACTGGAATTTTGTATAATAGGATTCTGAAAGAATCTCGAACCTTGACCTCCTAGAAGTTAATTAGTGCAAGAAACTGTGATCCATTTAAGAAACGCAGGAAGAAAATGCTCTAAGAAATGAAAGTTTGAGAATTGAGTTGTTTCTGAAGATGTAAACAGTTGTTTGGAAGATCTTGTTATATAAGGAATTTAATAGCAACCGAAGACAACCATTGCTTTCTCTACTTTAATTAGATATACAAGGAGGATGAGATATCAATTTTCCCATTTTCCCTCCCTTAACATCTAATTACTTCTGGGTAGGTTCATTTTCAATTTGAAGTGAAGGGAAGATAAAGTTGTCAGCATAAAAAGTGGATAGGTGAAGTAACAGATTGAAGGTCATTAATTAAGAGTAGAAAAAGAACCCTTGGTTAATAAAACAACCTTAAAGAACGCTACTATTGATATATTTAATGAATTAACCATAGGTAGATCTACAAGATGATATAACGACTATCAGAGTAACATAAGCTGAGAAGGATAGACAACAAAAGAGGTAAGCTTAGAAATCAAAACTTTGTGCCCTAATCTTTTAAAAGTTTTATATTTGCCCAGTACTGGAAATATTGATTTGTCAATATGTCAGAGAAAAAAAAATAGAAGGAAAAGAATATCACAGATTAAATTTTCGTTACCAAAGCCATGCAGGTAATTTTAGGTAAGATTAGAAGATATAAAATGTTTCAATATGTTCAATTATGAGTAGATTAAAAAATCTTTTTAAAGAATAAAGGTTAATGCAATATAAGAAGACCAAAAGTTTGTAATTGGTGTATGTTTTTTTATTCCCCCTCCTCACAGATTGAATGTAATGTATGTACAATTCCACCAGGAAAGGAAGGAGATGTTGATAGGCAAAGGTGAAACAGTTTACCAAAGTCAAGTACAAGACAGGAATTTCACATTTTGTTACCTGGAGGGATATGTTATTACAACAAAATTTTATTTTATTTTTAATTTTTTTTAATTTTTTTAAAAATTAAATTAGGGGAAATATGGAGAATTCATATGTAAATATTTTCAGTTGAAGTTATTTGTCCGTTAAATAGTTAATATGTCTGCATTTATGCTTTAAAAAACTTATTTCTTGATAAATGATTATCAATTTTAAGATAAAACTCAATTATTTATTGATCTCAGTTTATTATTGTACCGATACCCTATTATTCCTAATGATGATACCATAAAGAAGTGCTACTTTCGTCAGTAGCTATAATCCATGTTTGCAAGAAATCAAAACCTAGTTTTTTTTTTTTAATTTTTTAATTTTTGTTTTTTTTTTTTTTGATTGAGAAGCATGCTCACTTTCAATATTTACTATTTAACCTTATCTCGTCTGTCTACAAAAAAAAAAAAAAAACCTCTTTCCTCCTCTCATTTAATATAAATTTAAAGATTCTTGCGAATCTTTATGTACGTTAATTAATAAAACTGACAATTTTATATGATAAACTGAATATTATTATTTTTAATTTTTTGTTTATTTTTTTTTAGGGAGCCCAAAAAGAAATTCTGATAGTCCCAAGTCTCCCAAATCACGGAATAATGATTTTGGTTTTCAGAGAGAACAACTTCGCCGACCTGATCCATTACCACAGATAAATGTAACGCCTTATCCTTTATCAACTTCTACAGAAATGGCAATGGCTATGAGTTCAGAAGCTCAAGCTCTTCAGGTAATAATAATTCATAAAAGATTTTGGTGAAAATGAAAACTCCTCTATAACAAATCTGAAGAATATCTTGCATTTACAGGAGAGAGTCAAAGTGCTATCAGAAATTGTTCAGGAAATTCAAAGGCTAAGACAAGATAACACCCCAACTCTCAATAGTATTAATTCACTCTCAGAAAAAATCCTTTCAGAAGAAAAGTTAACTCCTTCAAATCGGGTAAGCCTTTCAAATTTGCTAATTTGCTAATCCATTAAAACTAAAATTCTTAATTATAAGAACAAAATTTTCAGATTTTTAAAGTATCCAATATCTTTGTATGTTGTATTCCATTTAATTTGCTTTTTCAATTATATTCTATGTAACAGCAGTGGAATATATTTGACTATTCATGTTGAATAAATGTAGATATGCGTTAAAAAATTTATTAATATATCTATATTACAAACATGAAATTTATTTTTTCCACAGTTATATATATATATATATATATATATATATATATATATATATATAAAATATATATATATATATATATATATATATATATATATATATATAATATATATATATATATATATATATATATATATATATATATATATATATATATATATATAATATATATATATAATATATATATATATCCAACCGGTTTTGGAATATCTTAATCATGATTAAAGGCCGACATGTCCCAATACACTTCGTTCGAAGGTGTCTAAGTCAAAGGAAGCTGAAAAATAGGTAAAAGGGACTGTTTTCCAGACTTAACTAGTAGAGTATATGTTAGACTGAGCATAGTGGTTAACTCTGGGGCAAGAGAGTTGGACAGAGAAAGGATGAAACTGTGTAGAAAGGCTTGTTGCACGAGATTTTCTTATTAGAGGAGGTATGTGGCGACATAGCTAAGAAGAACTGTGTCAGTTGTAATAGCGATAATATAAAAAGAGTAACGCAACAATTCGATGAGAGAAAGAGAATGCAGAGAGTTAGTGAGAGCGAAAGAGTTTAGAAGACCAAAAGCCCTAGACTCGAACCTTTTCGATAAGAGCTATTTGAGTGAACTACCCCAGATATGTAAGTCAAACTTCATACAGGGACAAACAAAACTCCTGTAAAGAGCAGTAACTGGAGTGAAGTGAAGAATTTGAGAAAGTGCCTCAGAGCACCTAACCACTTAGAAGCTTGTTTAGAAAGAGAAGTAATGTGATTCTTTCAAGAAAGATATCGAGAAAAAGAAACACCAAGAATATTAAGGACAGAGAAAGATTTGAGTTTTGTGTTTTCAAAGTTGATGTCAGTTGTTTGGAAGGTTGTGTTGAGAAGAAAGATTGATGAATTGAGTTTTTGAGACTAAAAATTACCAATTTTTCTCTGCACCAATTTGAAATACGAGAATGATCAGAGGTTATCTGCTCCAAGGCCTCCCTCCTTGCATCAGTTAACTGCTGTTGTGTGAGGAGTCTTTCATACTGAAAAGAATAATGAAAAGTGGTCGTCAGCATGGAAGTGGATAGATGATGAAGTGATAGAGAGAAGGTCATTAACTTCCATCGGATAGGACTTTGATCTTTTGATTAATTTGTGTTCTTTGTTCAAAAAGATGGTTACCTCCAAAGTTGGTACGTTTATCCTTGAAAGTCAGAAATAGGTCATAAGATGTGTGAAAAATTGAAAACCAAATTTTGAATTTTTTTTTTTTTTTTTTTGCAATAAAATTCTAACCAGTAAATAGGAACTTCCATTGGAAAGGGATTTTGCATTTGACCAGTGGGACACCCATTAGTATCTTCAGAACATTGATTTTAAAATTTTTAATATATCAGAACATGGACAGAAATACTAAATTCTAGTGCTTTAAATTGTGATACAAAAACAATCTTTTCTCCAGTTTCTTGGGTAATTTCGATTTTGCCTTGGAGAGTATATTTGGCTACCACTACTAAACAGCCTTTGACTCTCAATAGAAGAAGGGGGAGCAGAATGATATTTATACCCAGTATCAATAAATAGGCAAAATAATCGGCTGAAAATTGGCGATTGAGAAAAAAAATATACCTTTTTTGACGACGATGTCATTTAAACGTCCCATATATATATATATATATATATATATATATATATATATATATATATATATATATATATATATATATATATATATATATATATATATATATATATATATATATATATATATATATATATATATATATATATATATATATATATATATATATATATATATATATATATATATATATATATATAAGCCACCCAACCATTTCCTTTATATGAGGTTGTTCAGTACCTACCACAACTGCTTTTAATAGTCAAGGGATATTTTAATTAAGTATTTTCAAGAGTAAATGGATTTGAGTTCGATACCAATCCTTACTTCAGCTCGAGTAACCAGGATATTCTAGATACTTCTGTCGTGACTTCAGATCTAGGTGAATGAAGTTACTGAACAAAAAGCGATTTAGAGAAAATTGAGCTTTTTATATTTTTTAAAAGGGGTACTTTGCAAGTGTTGGCCATGTTTTTAGTGATGTTTGAGTATTTAATCGGGGATTTCCTTTTACATATAAAAATTTTTGAATTAAATTTTATTTACTTGAATATTTCATTTGCAAGAATTATTTTATTTATGTTTTTTTGTTGAAGAACAAGTTAAAAGTATTGTACGAAAAGGGGAAATCCGAAGCAGAAGAAGAAGAAGAAATAAACCTGGTTAAAAAGTCTTTGGATACTGTGTATCAAATTCGGAATATACGTCATGAACTTCGTGTTCAGGTACGTGCGTTTGTTTGTATATTAATAGACCTATGTCATTTTATTATTGTTGGAAGTTTAATTCTTATCATATAAATTTTTTTCTTTCATCCCAAATAAAAATTTTAAAATAATCTATTAATTTTAAAATTTATATATTGCTACGTAAAATAATTAATCTCACTCTGACTAATTTGGTAATACTGAAAAACTCTACAAATTCCATATATCATTTAGCATTGTTGTTATTTGAAAAAATGAGCTAGAAGTTGGTAAATATATCGCTGGTTTCCATAATGTTGTTTAGACTTTTTATTATTATTATTATAACCATTAAACCAAATTAGATTCTATTTCAAATGTAAACTTAGTAACTTCAATTAATCAGCTTTTTTATAATTTCAAATACTTTTTTCTGTAAAGTAGAATAAAATATTTTGAGATTAAAATTGGGGCATTTTATTCGACCCAGTTAAATTACTTTGTAATATTAAGAGCCATAAATGTCTTGTTCACTTGTAATTGTAAAAAAAATTAAAAAATCTCAGAAAAAGGATCAATATTATCATAGGCTTTTCACAGCACAATTTTGAGATTTTATTGATATATATATATATATATATATATATATATATATATATATATATATATATATATATATATATATATATATATATATATATATATATATATATATATATATATATATATATATATATATATATATATATATATATATATATATATATATATATGCAATTTTTATTCGATCAGAATATATTTTTGAGAAATCTATTTTTTAAAAAGTAAATTCAGTAAATTTTTGAAATTTTTTCATTTATCTGCTTTTAAAAGCAAAAGTAGTATTATTAGTCGTTTCTGTATATAAAAAAAGACTTTGACCTTGATTGTTTATTTATTTATTTATTTTTTTTGCACTATTTTCATTTTCACTACAACAATTATCAGTATATTTTCCAAAATTATATGTACATCGAAGAAATATTTTTACTAAAATATATTGGAGCGACAGCAATATTTATTATAAATGAGAACAATGTTTACACCTTGAATTATATTAAGGTTAATATTGGAATATTTCTTCACAATTTATATTAATACAGTTAAATAAACAATAAATTAATTATCACCTTTGGAACTCTAGTTAAAATAAGGGTTTCTGGACTATTAATATTTTCTCTCGAATACAGGCAGTCAGAGCAACGAAAAATTATTATTATTATTAGTATTATATGTATTAGTGGTACTGGTTTTTATTATTTATTTAATTCTTGTAAATTTTCTATCGTTATAATGTGAGTTCGTTTATTATAATATTTAATAAATAATTATACTTTTTTCAACCTCTGCTTTTCTCAATAGTACTTTCTCTACAATTTTAACAAAGGAAATAATTGTTTGTTGAAATAATTCAAGTAAATAATAATAATAATAATAATAATAATAATAATAATAATAATTTTAAATTAAGATGCAAGAGATAGACACACCAAGAACTTTTAAAGTAGTTAGTTTCCTCTGGATATTCAGATCAAATGCTTAGAATTAAGAAATTGCATTCCTAAATTAATGTATATTTTTTATGAACAGGCAAAGAATTCTGGGAATAAAGAAACAATTCGGCGAGGTGCCTTAATGAAGATGTTGCAGAATAGTGCTCAAACTCTTCCCTTATGGATTGGTGGACCTGGGGAAAAACCACCACCACTATGTGGTGCTGTACCACCTGAAATTAATTATATTGGAAAGGTAAATTTTTTTATATTTCTCATATGAATACAAGGTAGTGATATATATATATATATATATATATATATATATATATATATATATATATATATATATATATATATATATATATATATATATATATATATATATATATATATATATATATATATATATATATATATATATATATATATGAGTGCACCGGAACCGTAATTCACAAAAAAATTCCTCGAACCAGAATTTTTTATGAACTTTCCTTTAACTATAAAGAAATGCAAAAACAAATTTTCTATATAACTTTCAACATAAATCATATATAAATATATATATATATATATATATATATATATATATATATATATATATATATATATATATATATATATATATATATATATATATATATATATATATATATATATATATATATATATATATATATATATATATATATATATATATATATATATATATATATTATTGTATTTTGAATCTATGTTTGTATGCTTGTAAGTTAGGGTGGCGACCCGACCTAATCTGGCTAATGTAATTTGGGTTTTCTGTGGTAGTGTGTTTTGTGAATTTGAAATGTGGGGGGATATGCATTGAGTAGGTGGTTCGGTTGTCGGGTATTGAGATAATTTTGTTATGAATGTGTGTATGTGCTTGTTTAGTAATATGTTGTTTGCAAGAGGCGGAATGGTTCTGAAATGTTACCATCGTATTGAACAGGTGATGATGGTGATTCTAGGCGGTGTCTTGTGTGGTCTTGTAGGTTATAGTTTCATGGGTGTGATGTGTCTATAGTGTTGGAATATAATCGGGTGTCAATCATGTCTAAATGATATCGGATCGGTTGGATTTTTGTTTCTTCGTGTAAGTGTTGAATTTGGTGGCTTTAGAGCAGCCTGTGATAATTCGAAGGGCTGTTTTTTTTTTTTTGTAGTTTCTCCATGTTTGAAAGGGAGGTTGCAGAGTACTAAGCTGGGGATGCATAGTTAAGTGTTGGTCTTATGAACTGTTTATATGCTATAACGAGGATGGTTAACTCATTAGTCATTACTAAATTATAGTCCATGCGATGTGTAGTTTCCTGTTTGCAGTGTTGGTTATGTTTAGGATATGATTTGAGAAGGTAAAGTGAGCGTCATATGTGAGGCCGAGGATCTTTGGAGATTTGTTGAGGGAAATAAGGATATTTAGTTTTCCATGGGGGGTGGATGGAGGAGTGATGTCTATCGGTTGTAATTAGAGTGATTGAGGATTTTTTTTTCAGGGGAGGCTATCAATCTGTTGGAGTTTAGCCATGATTCCAGTTCTATATGTGATTGAGTGAGTTTGGTAGCCGTGAGTATGGATGGTTTTTGTATAGTGATGGATATGTCATCGCATATGTTATTAGTTTTATTTCTGGAGTTTGTGGGGTGGATAGATCTGCTGTGAACATATTGAAAAGAAGGGGAGATAGGATGGCTCCCTGTCGGACACTATACTTTGAGAGATGGTTTTTGTTGGAGACTTGGCCTGTGCTATCGGATAAGAAATTTGGGATCCATTTTTTTGTAATTGTTGGGTATAGGGGATTGTAAAATATTTTATTGATGTCAATGGCCACGAGTATTGTTTAATGGGATGGTTTTTTGTTGAGGTCGTTTATGTTTTGAGAGGTGGTGGTAAGGGCCGTGTTGATTAAATGAGATTTATGGAATCCATGTTGAATATATATATATATATATATATATATATATATATATATATATATATATATATATATATATATATATATATATATATATATATATATATATATATATATATATATATATATATATATATATATATATATATATATATATATATATATATATATATATTATATATATATATATATATATATATATATATATATATATATATATATATTATATATATATATATATATATATATATATATATATTATGATAATTATATAGGATTTATGTATTTGAATTTATTAATACATTTCATAACGTACTGTTTTGGGTTGTAATAGTGAAAAAGTTATTTAATCTTTTTTTTTAAAAAAAAAAAATAGGAATACTATTTTGGTTTAAAATATAACATTCTCATTATCTGTTACTTTGCATAATATATAACTACTTAAGAACTTTATATTACTTCCTAAAAAATATTTCCTTATTTAAATTTTTCTGTAGAGACCGATTACTCAATATGACTTTTTTTCCATATAACTAATTATAGTTTAAATCTTATTACCACTTCATATAACCGTTATGTTTTAATAAGATTGGAGACATGGTTGCCTGTCTTGTTCGTGCTGTTGAAGGTGAAGAAAATTGGATCTTAGCTGAAATAGTGAATTTTAATGCCACTACCAACAAATACGAGGTAGACGATATCGACGAAGAGCAAAAAGAACGTCATACTCTGAGTAAAAGACGGGTTTATCCACTTCCATTGATGAGGGCTAACCCAGAAACTAATCCAGAAGCACTGTATTCCAAAGGATCTATCGGTAATTCTATTTTTGTCATTTTAAAGAAACAATCTGGTAGAATTTATCGTATGATATATAGGGATAGTACGTGTATCGTAAGTGTATATTGTAAAGGTAATGCTTTATTTTTCATTTTCAGTAATGGCTTTGTATCCTCAGACAACTTGTTTTTATAAAGGTGTAATAAATCAGTTACCAACATTAGCGACAGAAGAATACGAGGTACTCTTTGAAGATCCGTCGTATGCGGATGGATATTCACCCCCTTTAATGGTTGCTCAGAGGTACGTTATTCAGATCAAAGAAAGCATCAAAAAGAAGTGACAGGAGGCGGAGGAAGTTGAAGCGGAGAAAGTTTTCGATTTCTAATAATTGATCGTTTAGTAGAGATTTTCGGTCGTCTAATATTGGAATAAAGAAAGGCATGGTTATGATTTTGTCGAAATGTCTCTGATCGCGCTTAATTTTTCTTCATACAGAATTCACAGTTGCCTGACATGAAACATTATGTATATACGTATGTAAAAACATTTGTAACTTATGTTCAATAATTTAATTTAGGGAAAAAAGAAATTTTGATAGAAATAAGATTTATATAAAATCCACATGCCTATCATATATACTACAAGTAATTATCTTAACGAACTAATATTAGTTCCTTATTGTCATACTATGTATGACTAATATACAGTTTTACAGATTAAAAATATACAAAAAATAAATTTACAGGTTTTTGTACAAAATAAAGTTTATTTTAGAAGTATATTAGTTTCTATATGACCATTAACAAGGTTTTTATTATGATATTAAGGCAGGTACCTTAAATCTATTGCCTAATGGAATGTTGCGAATTGGATTTTTAAAAATTTAGATAGAAAAAAAATTAAAAAAAACTAAATTATAAAAATATTTACAGTAATAAATTTTAAAAGATTCACATACGAATGTGAAAAATAACAATAGTTAATTCCTTCCGGAATTTAATTATTAAAAGTTACATTTTATATAAATTATAACACTATTTACAAATTTAAAAAATTACTTTGAGAGAAGTTTTGTTAAAAACGAGAAAATATTCACATCTATAAAAAAAAATCACAGAATCTGGATGGTTTAAATTATATTAAAAGGCACAGTTTTTTGGTACGATTGTCCCAACTCCTATTTTTCACTTTTATCTCCGTTTATATTAAGCGCTCTTCAGGAGGTTGTTTAATCATATTTCCCATTTCGACTCGTGGGCTGTAAAATTCCTGGGAAAAATGAAAAAAAAAAATTTGATTTATTCAGGCAATATTTTTGTTTTAATTAAGGATTTTTTTTTTTTTTTTTTACAGTGCTAGAGATGTATATCGATTATTTCATATTGCAAATTATGTTAAAGTTCAGATTTATTGATTTTTACCTGTTTGCTTGGTGAGTATGTTCCACTCGTTTCTCTTTTCTTTTTAGCCATCATAAAGAAAATTACCAATCCAACTATAGCAACCAACAGCATGAGGCTTACAACAACACTTATAATAATTGTAAGATACTCTGTTGATATCGCTTGAATCTGAAAATAATTTTTATTTTAAATCAGACTAGTAAAGTTGGGTAATTTAGCACCCATTTTTATTTAAATGATTATATGACTTACACATAATTTTACTTTCGTATCAAAGACTTTTATCTTTAGTATTTTTAACAAGCTATGGTAATAGAAAAAATAAACAAACCTCAACTTCACAAAATTCTCCTTCATAACCTTCGTGACATCTGCAAACTGGTTGAGTTTCTTGCATTTGTTCATCACAAATTTTGGTACATTCTCCATTTGTACAGTTAATGTTTTGCTATAATAATAATAAATAAATAATCAGCAACAAAACAAACTTGTAAAATTGAGGTATATAATATATATATATATATATATATATATATATATATATATATATATATATATATATATATATATATATATATATATATATATATATATATATATATATATATATATATATATATATATATATAATATAGGTGGACAAAGGTCATTTTGCCAATGAAGTTTGAAAGTATGCAAATCAAAAATAGATTAGGAAATGAGTTCCACACATTATCAGTTAGTTTTAAAAGATTGAGCGTGGCAGTTAGGTGTAAAGTCTGACTTTGAGAAAGGATGAAAATATGCTGAAAGACGTAACGCAATCCGTTGTAAGAGCAAAAGTATAAGAGTGAGGAAATATACGACGGGTAGAAAGAGAATAGAGAGCGAGTGCGAAAAATAAGATCTGACGAAAATTCTTGAACTCTTACTTTCTCAGAGATATCTGAAATTGGAGCTACTCTATGTGAGAGATGTATACTCCATAAAGGGGCGAACAAGGAACCTATAGAGGGCAAGCAGCCGGAGTGCTGTGAAGGAATTTTGAAAGAGCCTTGACACCTAACTTTTTAAACGTGTTTAATAAAGGGATAACGTGATCTTTCCAAAAAAGTCAAGAAAAAAATTTCGATTATAGGAAGACAGGATTATGTTATGTAAAAAGATTTGTGATATTAGAAAGATCCAGAGGCTAGTTTAATTCAAGGCCACTCTCCTAGCATTAACTAACTGCTTTTGGGTAGGACGTCTTTCGAATTTAATCTGGTTGTGAAGGGTGGAGTCGTCAGCATAAGAGTGGATGGAGGAGAAAGTTGAGGACAGAACAGAACCCTTAAGAAAACTACTATTGATAGCATTTTTTGGATGAACAATGGCCATCTACAACAGCTGAAGAGAGACCAGAAAAGAAATCGGAGAGGGATAGATACTGAAAGAGGGAAGTTTCGAATTCTAAACTTTGCGTTAAACTTTATCGAAAGCTTTCTATATGTCCATCGATACAGCAAAAGATTTACCGAGACACAGAAGAGCAGAGGACCAAGAGGAAGATCACCAGTAGAACGCATCCTACGAAAGTCATAGTGGTAATCAGAGATCAGATTAGAAGATGTAAGATGCTTCCAAATCTTCTCATTAAGGATATTAGAAAATTTTAGAATGTACTGAGGTGAAAGCAATATGACGATAGTTAGAGAGGATGAGTCTCCCTTCTTCGGCATCTTGGGTGTCCTCTTCATACATGCCTTATGAATATTTTTATACTGACCTATCATTTCATATTCACTTTAATTTTATCATCATTAATCTTTGAATTGTTAATATTAGCTATATCTTTAAACACTGCTTCTTTTATAGGAAAAAAAATGCTATATTACAAAAACAACACTACTATTGATTATAAATGTTTAAGCAGAGTTTGTGGGCAAATTTTGTGCCATGATTTAAAGGTTATGATGTTTCAAATTAAAGCAAATTATTATAGCCACCTCATGTGGCAGCAGGTTAAGAAATCACCAAACCAATCTGCAGACAGATCTAAATATAACACTCCCACACTTTCTTTAAAAAATACAATTAATAAATTACGAAGACATACTACTTTACCTGAATGCAAGGGTTTAAAAGTGCACAATGTTGACCACAGTAATCATCGGTACAATCACAGAAATAGCTTCCTTCTGCGTCTATGCAAGTTCCGCCATGTTCACATAAGTTTGTATTTTCACATTCGTTCACGTTTTCATTGCAGTTCCTTCCTGTCCAACCTTAAATATGTAATATTACGTTATAAATTTAAAATTATATTTTAACAATAGTATTTAAGTTGCTCAGGAAGGTTCCATCAGCAATACAGTAAATTTGTTACGTTACTACATGTCATTTGTATTTGGTCATATTCACTAGTTTATATATATATATATATATATATATATATATATATATATATATATATATATATATATATATATATATATATATATATATATATATATATATATATATATATATATATATATATATATATATATATATATATATATATATTATATATTGTTACATTCTGAGTAAAGACTGATAAACTATTAAAATTCTATCGGAGATAAGGAAAATAATAATAATAAAAATAAAGTCAAAGGCCGACATGCCCAAATACATGGCGTTTGAAAATATGGAAGTCAAAGAAAGTTGGAAAAAATAGATAAAATTAGTGTATTCCGGATTTTACCAGTAGAGTATATGTAAGACGGAGCAAAAAGGTAAGTTTGGGCTCAGAGAGTTGGACAGAGAAAGGATAATAATGTGTGTGGGAAGAAGTTACATGAACTCTTCTCAAAGTGGGAGGAATACTACTCGAGAGTTAAGAAGAGAAGTGCCCACAATAATAGCGGTAGTATTAGAAGATTGATGCAGCAGTACGACGGCTAGAGATTGGAGGGAGTTAGTGAGAGTTGACAAAACAAAAAGGCTTAGACTCCACCTTATCATTGATCGCAGTATTTGTGAAACCACCCCAGATATGATGATATCTTTATACAAGGTTGGACAATGGCGTGGTGAATATCAGATCACAAAGTACCTCAGAACACTTTGCTTCTTAAAAGCTTGTTTTGAAAGACAAAGATATCGAGAAAAAATGAAACTCCAATAATATTAAGAGCAGAACCTTCGAGTTCCTTGTTTTCGAAGATAAGAGTTGTGGGGGTAGATAGGCGAAATAGATGGACGAATTGGATTTTTGAAGCGTTGAAAACAGCCATACTCTCTTTGGCCCAACTAGTTTCTGTAAGGCAACCCTCCTAGCAATAACTACTTGCCGTTGAGTGGGTCGTCTTTCAAACTGAAATGAGTAATGATGGGTGGAGTGGTCGGCATTTAGAGTGGAAAGGAGACGAAGTTACAGATGTGAGATCATTCCTGAAAAGTAGAAAAAGAGTTGTCGGAAGAATAGAACCTTAAGAAACACCACTATTTATAGAGCGCACGCTTCCAGCAGGAAGGAAAGGTTGAAGTTGTTAAGCATAGACGAAACAGTTTACCGAGGCTGGGTGTAAATTTGGTAGCACAAGTTTTGAGAATCGCAGGAGGTATACCATCAAGATCGTACGCAATCTTAGTGTTAAGTTCTGAGAGCAGAAGTAATCTTATGAAGAAATTACAACGTTACGCATAAATGAGTTAAGAGGGTGGTGGAGGAAGAAGAATTGAAAGAGTTAACATTTTTTGGCAAAATGCTAGAAAGAGTGAAAGAAGATTAACCAGAAAGATCATTACATTTTATACGGATGTAAGTGATTTTTTGTTTCAGAGAATAAATTTTGAAGAATTCATTTAAAAGACGACTGTAATCCCTGAAGGCAGTTTCAATGCTGCGAAATAGCACAAGAATATAGAATTAAACCAAGGTTTATTAGCTTTAGTTGAAGGGAAAGTTAAATCATCTCAGTTTTGAGATCTCTGAAGGAGTAATCATTTCAAGAGAAGTCAAAGTAGTATGACCACAAGTCCGAACAATTAGTAGTAGCACTAAAGTCCCAAAAAATATTTCCTAGGTGTGAGAGGGAGTATTTTCCGCGGAAGAATAGAAGATATAGAACATTATACAGGGATATAAGATATCGGAGGAACCCAGAGTGGAAAGAGTTTGACAAAATAACGATTAGAAGTTAAGGAAAGGTCAAGAAATGTTGAGTTCATCTCCAAGACGATCAGGAAAGTATCACCAAGACGATCAGGAAAGTAAGAAGATTCACCAATTGGTTAAGGTTATTTGAGACAGAAAAAGGGTAAGCGAATTCTTTAGCTGTATCTCGAGAATTTGAGAAAAGTCAATGGCGGTCTTAAACATTCAAATGATCATGAATGATAATTTCAGAATAAATTTTCAGAATATTTTTTAGTCTAGATATTTGAGCTATTTAGAATAGTCAATAAAATTAGGTGATAAATAGACAATAGATGAATTTAGTTGTATTTGGCAAGACAGTCTAAGTCATAAAGTAGAGACTTCAGAAGATTCCAAATTAGAAACACGAGAACAGACAACATCGTTGTGCTCATATGCACTACATCTACCTTTAGATGAAAATTGAGAATAGAGACAGTGAGAAGGAACAGAGTAGGGTTTTCAGTAAGAGTGCTCAAGCACCAGAGTTTCAGTCAATAACAAACTGAGGTGTAGAAGAAAAAAGCGATGTTCAACAAAGTGGAAATTACGCTAAAGACCGTGAATGTTACAAAAACTGAAGAAGACTGTACCAGAACAAGCCGGCAATCCTTGATGGCATCAAATCAACCCAGCCGGAAATAGTAAACTCCAAAGTGAAGATGTTGGGGGTGGCGTTAAAAGAGCTATCTTTAGAAGCCTCCTGTTGCAGTCTATTAGGCTTTCCTAATTTACGTTATTTTTTAAAAAGAAATTACAACGTTACGAATAGTGTTTGCGGTGTGTGAGTAAAAAAAATTTCAAACTTCTTTACATGTGTGTTAATTACGTAAATATTTGTATGAAAAAGGTCAAACAAACTACAGGATACCAGGGTACAACGAAATGTACCCTAACACACCAGATGACCCAATAGGGGATAATCTATATATATATATATATATATATATATATATATATATATATATATATATATATATATATATATATATATATATATATATATATATATATATATATATATATATATATATATATATATATAACTATATATCTATCTATAACTATCTATATCTATATATCTATCTATCTATCTATCTATCTCTCTCAAACTCTATCTCTCTAACTCTAACTCTCTCTCAAACTCTCTCTCTCTAGTCTGCAATCTGCAAACATATGATATATGGTGGTCTATACAAGTACCACCATTGAGGCACGGTTGCGGAAGACATTCGTTTGTTTCGATGCCGCAAAATTCTCCTTCGTATCCTTCTTCACAGATGCACTCCCAGCCCTGAAATGGTTAAAATTCATATTTTCATCTCATAATATAATAATAATATACATTAAAAATAATGTTTAATATTAATTCAACATTTAAATAGTATTTACAATTGAAGATAAAAAAAAGGAAGTTATAGTTGGTCATACATTTTAATTAACAATTATTGCGAGAGTAAATATGCAGAAAAGACGTTTTAAATATAATACACATTATGTCTTATTGAATCAATTTATTTTGGGATTTATACATTGCTCATTTTATTTGTTTTAGGGCAAGGAAGTCGTAAATAGTATTACTCCTTTTAAAATATATATTAACAAAACCATCATAAAATCCAATGGAAAACCATTTAATAGAAAACCAGTAAAGTCAAAATTTATAAATTTGCCTAAAGTAAATACATCTTGACGTTTATAAACACATCTAGAATGCATATAGTTTGGGTATAATGCCAAGCTCTAACAATCTCATTTTACTACTTTTGGAAAGGTTCTTAAACAGTTTAACAGAATCGAGTATTCCAAGTATAATTACATGGAAGAAATCTTTAAATTATACAAACGAGTACTAATATTACTACTATAATAATAATAATAGTATTAATAAATTTAAAATTCTTTCTCAGATAGATTCCATTACAACTCTATCGTTTACCTTTAATACAATTTGGTACTTATTTATTTAAAACTGTAGTTTTATGATAGACTTTCCTTTTATAATTCCAAGAATCCAAATTTTTCTGCCTTTGGTTAATTTCTTCCTATAGTTTACTTTTGGTCAGTTTAATGAGAGCAAAAATCTTCTTTTCCATCGTCTAAACTCTTACAATATTTCTTTTATGATAATTCTCTCTCGTTCTGTGCCCAGACCTCTTTTTGAAGTGTCCTTTTTTTTCTTAGAATATTTCTCCTTTATACCCCGGTGCCTTTTTAAGCTCATCATCCTCCCTTTCATTTAATGAAACTCAATATCGAACTTTCATAAAACTTCGTAATAACCAACACCTCTTCCACACTTTCTTTTTCCCCATTTCCTCCAATCTTACCTTGTCAACGTGGGTAAGAACACAATTTCCTCGCAAGCAACGAACGTTTTCAATGGAGCAGAAGTCAATTTCCTTTTCGCATGTATATCCACCATAACTGAAGGGGCAGTCGCACGTGAAATTATCAGCCACGCCAGTTAGAGAATCTATGTGAAAATAATATATATATATATATATATATATATATATATATATATATATATATATATATATATATATATATATATATATATATATATATATATATATATATATATATATATATATATATATATATATATATATATATATATATATATATATATATATATATATATATATATATATATATATATATATATATATATATATATATATATATATATATATATATATATATATATATATATATATATATATATATATATATATATATATATATATATATATATATATATATATATATATATATATATATATATATATATATATATATATATATATATATATTATAAAAAAAAAGTCTATAAAATAATGTAGAAAAAAATTAAAAATATTTTTTTAAAAATTAATACTACTCCTTCATTAAACCAACAACGTTTGTAATTTAAAAATTTCCTTACTGTAAATATCATTGCAAGTGCCTCCATTTTGACACTGTTCCTTTGAGCAATTCTTTATTTTAAGTTCGTTGCAAGTTTCGCCAATGTAGTCATCAACGCAGACGCAGGTAAATTTACCAATTTCATCTAAACATGTTCCCCCATTCTGACAAGGATTGCTTTCACATTCATCTATTTCTGTTTCGCAACTGAAATTGTATATAATGATTTAAATAAATTGGAGGTACGTCTTTGAAGTGTCATCGTACATATTTATTTTCAATATTACTTACTATTCTCCTTCATATCCTGGCAAGCAAATACACTTATACTCATTGATGCCATCTTCGCATGTTGCATTATTGACGCATTTATTAAACACGCATTCATCAATGTTTATTTCACACAAAGAACCTTCAAATCCAGCTGGACACGAGCATGTAAAAGTGTTATTAGGATCAAGGCATCTTACCCCCATTTTCACACTCTGATTGGAAGCAGACCTCGCATCCGAATCCTAATCCAATATCCTTCTGCAAACGAAAAAAAATATATAAAATTTAATACGAAATCGGATCTATAAATGAAAAGGAAATTTTTTTTGTGCAACTTTGAATCTAACAGAAGTATTTCTCCCAAAAATCAAATACAATTTAAGCTAAATATTGATTTTAATTCAGTGCTTTTGTTTAGCCTTTCTTCTCTTACCGTTCTTCTGAAAGTATTTGATGCAGTATTATTAATCAATTCTTCCGGAGGATAAAATGGAAGCAAGATGTTCTCGACGCGTGAGTCTCCCATACAACCTCGGAAATATGGCTCCACGATAATAGTCTGATTATGTTCATCTTCAAAAACGTCCAAACGGATCTGAGTTCTAAACTTAAAACCTTCAGGCAAACTTCCAATCTGAACACCAGCTTAAAAAATGAAGTAAACGGTCAAAATTGTTTCCAAATAATTGCGAAATAATTATACTCTTCATGCTTTTGTTATTTAATTAAATTAAAAGTATTTCTTTTGAACATAAAAATTAAACTTAAACTTAACAAATAAAGAAATTGTATACCTCTTCTTAATATTATATTGAAATCAGTTATGACCCCAGTATCCGTGTTGGTATTGATTAGTCTTTCACCATCGAATCTTGCCTGTAAACAAAAGAATTTAAGTAAGTTCCCAATAATAATAATAATAATAATAATAATAATAATAATAATAATAATAATAATAATAATAATAATGGCAATCTTACTGTTATATTAGAACCCTCAAAGGATATGTTTAATCGATGCCAGTTTCCATCAAGCACCAAATGATGTTTAAAGTGAGTGGTTACTGTAGTACGATTGACTTGCTGAACAATAATGCTATCTGCACCAACTCCAATCCAAACTTGAGCTTCTTGCACACTCCCTGCCAGTAACACACCACCAGCCTTACAAGAAAATTTTTTTATTAGTTTTCATAAATAATTTAACTAATATATTACTGGAATCCTCGTATATCATGAACAAAATAAATTGAAAGGATTCTAGGATTCTAAAGTAAACTATTTTTTTTTTTTTTTTTCTCCGAGTCAGAAAAAAGTGAAACATCAATAATTTACTCACCTTACTCCTGTACATTGTTGAGAAACTGTTAAGTGTCGTTCCATTGGTAAGGATGGCTTCATAAATCAAGGACGAATTTCGTCCGTTAAACGAAGTATTAGTCAAACACTCGTATCCGTCAATAAGGTTAAGGCATTGAGAGCCAATTGGACATTCAAACATGGCGCAATATTCTAATTCATCACATATTTTACCCTTAAATCCAGATGGGCACGAGCATCTAGTAAATTTAATATTTGTAACAAATATAAAAGGAATGACAGGCAAAAACACAAAATATACAGAAAACATGCTGGGAAAAATTAAACAAACGGTCGCTAAGGAAAAACTGGTTAGTTTTTAAAATTTCTCAAAGGAAAATTTTAAGTTTTGGGGATCCATGTAAAGCCAATACTAAAATGCCAAAAAAATACGATAATTTTAAAAAACTTACTCAAAGTCATTAAAGGTTACAGTGCAATTTCCTCCCTCTAAACACGGGTTTGTGGCACAGGTATCATCACTTACTGTGCCATTAAGAACATTGTGAAGCTCTGTAGTGTTTAAAATTGTTCCGGAAAGATGAAAATTTTCGTTTGGAATGATTTCAAGGGGAAACAATTCTACATATAGGGTTTCATTTCCTCCTGAGATCTGAAATATTATTATTATTATTATTATTATTATTATTATTATTATTATTATTATTATTATTATTATTATTATTATTATTATTATTATTATTATTATTATTATTATTTATTTATTAATAATAAAGAATTCAATATTTTCATACTTGAATATCTTGTAGTACTCCTTTGAAATTCATGTTTATATCTGTAGGGTTAATAAAAGTGACTCCAAGCTGTCTTTTCACTCTGTTCGAACCGACTGGAATACCTCCTAAATAAAGGATTTGGGCATGGAGTTCCCCATTGTTGTCGAGCGTTTTATTCAGGTAAAGTTTGTTATCGACTTTGACGTAGAGTTTCTCATTTCGTCTCTCCACTTCCAACAGATGAGGAGATCCATCAGCCATGTACGGATTCTTTGTCTCAAACGTCTCTTCTTCGCCACCGAATCGTAGCTTGATCACTACTTTTCCATCAACTAATTCAGCAAGTAAGTAGGACATTCCTCCTTCACCTGTAAGTAGGGATTAAATTTTTAAAAATAATATTATATTATATATATATATATATATATATATATATATATATATATATATATATATATATATATATATATATATATATATATATATATATATATATATATATATATATATATATATATATATATATATATATATATATATATATATATATATATATATATATTATAATTATTAATTTTTAATAATTTAATTATTAATTATTATTAATATCGATTATATCCTTATATACCATATATCAAGAGTACATGATATCGATGTATGAGAATCGATATATGGTAGCATCATTCTTGAAACGAAAGCCGGTTGAAAAACACCTCGTTTGTAACTTTGTGTTACTTTGTAAATAATTGTGAACATTCTAATAGAAAATAAATTCGTAAGCCTAGGTCTCAATATCAAACCCTTATAGGTAGAATAATAAGCTAAAGAAAAACATTATAGGCCATCCTCCAGAGAAGCCTTATTTTGCAATATATATATATATATATATATATATATATATATATATATATATATATATATATATATATATATATATATATATATATATATATATATATATATATATATATATATATATATATATATATATATTATGTCTCCTCCGGTGGGCAAAGGCCAGAGGCCTACCATTTTCCACCGGAGTTGGGAAAGATCTATTTTCATGGTCGATGGAGGCCGACGTGTCCAGACACACGGCGTTTGAAAGTATGCAAGTCAAAGGAAGTTGGGAAAACAGATGAAGGGAGTGTGTTCCAGACTTTACCAGTAGAGTATATGTAAGATTGAGCATAGCGGTTAAGTCTGGGGTCGGAGAGTTGGACAGAGAAAGGATGAGAATGTGTAGAAAGGCGTGTCGCACGAGCTCTTCTCAATGGAGGAGGTATGCAACGAGAGAGTTCAGAAGAGCAGTGTCTGTTGTAATAGCGATAGTAAAGAGAGAGTGACGCAACAATTCGACGGGCAGAAAGAGATTGAAGAGAGTTAGTAAGAGCAGGAGAGTTGATGAGACGAAAATGCCCTAGACTCCACCTTCTCTAAGAGAGCTGTATGTGTGGAACCACCCCAGATGTGCGAAGCATACTCCATACAGGGACGAACAACACCCCTACACAGAGCAAGCAACTGGGGTGGCGTGAAGTAATTCTGAAGGCGCCTCAGAACACCCAACCTCTTAGAAGCTTGTTTTGAAAGAGAAGTAATGTGATCTTTCCAAGAAAGATCACGAGAAAAAGAAACACCAAGAATATTAAGGAACAGATGAAGGTTTGAGTTGTGTGTTTTCGAAGAACATATTATAGTTGTGTGGAAGATTGTGTCGAGTAGAGAGATGGAGGAACTTGAGTTTTTGAGGCATTGAAAACAACCATGTTTTCTCTGCCCCAATTTGAAATACGGGAAAGATCAGAGGTTAGTTGTTCCAAGGCTACCCTTCTCGAGTCTATCAACTGCTGTTGGGTGGGACGTTTTTCAAAATGGAAGGAATAATGAAGGGTGGAGTCATCAGCATAGGAGTGGATAGGAGATGAGGTGATAGAGAGAAGGTCATTAATGAAGAGTAGAAAAAGTGTTGTGATAGTACAGAACCCTGAGGAACACCACTGTTAATAGATTTAAAGGATGAACGGTGGCCGTCTACAACAGTTGCTATAGAACGACCGGAAAGGAAATTAGAGAGAAGATCACAGAGAGAAGGATAGATACCGAAAGAGGGAAGTTTAGAAATCAAAGCTTTGTGCCAGACTCTATCGAAGGCTTTCGATATGTCCAGCGCGACAGCAAAAGATTCACCGAAATGCCGAATAGCGGAGGACCAAGATTCAGAGAGAAGGGAAAGAAGATCACCTGTAGAGCGTTTCTTACGAAAGCCATACTGGCGATCAGAGATAAGATTAGAAGAATTGAGATGCTTCCAAATCTTCCTGTTAAGGATAGATTCGAAAACTTTAGAGAGAACGGAGGTCAAAGAAATAGGACGGTAGTTGGAGGGTTGAGAGGGGTCCCCCTTCTTCGGCACAGGTTGAATGAGCGCACGTTTCCAGCAAGAAGGGAAGGTTGAAGTAGATAGACAAAGACGAAATAGTTTACCGAGGCAGGGTGCAAGCTCAGAAGCACAAGTTTTGAGAACCACAGGAGGAATACCATCAGGACCGTACGCCTTCTTAGTATTAAGCTCAGAGAGAGCAGAAATGACATCTTTAGAAGAAATTTTTAATTTTAGGCATAATTGAGTTAGAGGGGGTTGAAGGAGGAGGAATAGCTCCGGAATCGTCTAAGGTTGAATTAGAGGCAAAAGTTTGAGCAAAGAGTTCAGCTTTAGAAGAAGGTAAACAGCAGTTGTGCCGTCGGAAGATATTAAAGGAGGGAAAGAGGAAGAAGCAAAGTTAGAGTTGACATTTTTTTGCAAAATGCCAGAAAGAACGTGAAGAAGAGGAACCAGAAAGATTATTGCATTTTCTACGGAGAAAGGAGTTTTTAGTGTTACGAAAGGATAGATTTTTGCACGATTCGGGATGAAATATAAGTTGCGTGAGTTTCTGGAGTTTGAAGACGACGGTAATCCCTGAAGGCAGCATCCCTGCGGCGGATAGCACGAGAACAAGCAGAGTTAAACCAAGGTTTGTTAGGTTTAGTAGAAGGGAAAGAATATGGAATGTATGCCTCCATGCCAGAGAGAATCACCTCGGTAATGCGTTCTGCACACTCCGAGGGACCCCTCCCACGGAAGCAATAATCATTCCACGGGAAATCAAAGAAGTACGACCGCAAGTCCGACCAGCTTGCGGCACCGAAATGCCACAAACGTTTCCTTTCCGTAGAAGGGGGTCTTTCTGCGGAAGACTTGAAGAGATAGAAGAGGATACAGAGATAAGAAGGTGATCGGAGGAACCCAGAGAAGGAAAGAGTTTAACAGTATAAGGAGAAGGATTAGAAGTTAGGAAAAGGTCTAGAACGTTGGGTTCATCACCAAGACGATCAGGGATACGAGTAGGGAGCTGCACCAACTGCTCAAGGTCGTTTTGGATAGCGAAAAGAAAGGCACGTTCACCAGCTGTATCATGAGAACTAGAAGAAAGCCATTGGCGGTGGTGAACATTGAAATCACCTAATATGATGATTTCAGAGAAAGGAGAAGAAGAGAGAATGTGCTCTATTTTGGAGTTTAAATAGTCGAAGAATTTAGCATAGTCAGTAGAATTAGGAGATAAATAAACTGAACAAATGAATTTAGTCGTAGAGTGGCAAGAGAGCCTAAGCCATAAGGTGGAAAATTCGGAAGACTCCAAATTATATATATTATATATATATATATATATATATATATATATATATATATATATATATATATATATATATATATATATATATATATATATATATATATATATATATATATATATATATATATTATATATATATATGAAGCATATATTAAATTATATATAATAAAAAAAATAGGTAATAATATGGTATACTGACCAAGTTGATTCGCAGATTCAATGGGAGATCCAAGGAAGAAAACTAAACCAGTTTCCTGTCTTGTCCTTACGATCAGTGAAATATCAACATGTCTTACAAATGTCACTTGATCTGACGCAGGAATCTGTACTGTTGCCAAACTGTCCCTAACATTTTCATTGCCGAAAGTTGCAGGTGTAAAGCCTGAAGAAGCAATGTATAGCTATTATAAATTTGTTTATATTTCAACATTACCAAAATATTTCATTTTTCACTTTTCTCTCTCAATATTCCAGCAACAAAAATAATAATAATGATAATAAAGCCTTTTTAATTCTAAAATTCTTGCCATTATTTTCCATTCAAACAGAAGCAGTGTTATTTAATAAAACAAACACAAGGTCATAGGTCATTACTATCTTGTAAAAAAAAATTTCAATTCTATCTCTATTAATTTTTTTCATAATCTGTTCATTAACTTCAAAATTTTTATCCATTCACACTAAGCTACATGCTATCACCAATCAATCATAAATGAATTAATAACTCATGTTGTAAACTAATATATATATATATATATATATATATATATATATATATATATATATATATATATATATATATATATATATATATATATATATATATATATATATATATATATATATATATATATATATATATATATATATATATATATATATATATATATATATATATATATATATATATATATATATAATACAGCTTTTAATTTATTGCTATCTAAAAATCCGTTTAAATTTTCACATATTTGCAAATTCGTAGATTTAAACATTTGTCTCATTGTATGAGAAATTCACACGTACACACATACACTTGTACTTTAGATACTTTTATTCTTCGTGGTCTTTAATTACTAATAACATTTGTAGCAATAACTATGTACAATTTCAGGAGGAAGTAGAAGTTACTAGCAGCTACATAAATCTAAAGGATAATTTTAGATCAGGAAATATTTAAAAAGCAAAGGTTCATTTAATAAGAAAACGTAACTTCTAGAAGAACTTCTTTTAGGTTTATAAAAGCTGTTTTCATGAGGCCATTTAGCGCTGATAAATTTCTAATTGTAATGAATAATTATTAAGTCTTAAGGATTGTAAGCTATTTTAATAGCAAAACGACAGTTTATTAATAGTAGCTTACTAATCTAAAGGGGAAATAAAGAAACATACAGAGTGAAGCTTCCCAAATGATTTGTTCTTAGTAATGAAAAAGAAGAAGAAGAAATACTTGTTAAAATAAAACCAGTTTCAATGTCAAAATAGATTAAAAATCTTTCCTTATGGAAAATGATAAATACTAATATTAGAATAACTTGCATTTTAAGTTTACATATGTATTGCAGATGATAAATTTTCATTCAACAAAAATTAGCTTTTTTCTTAAATTTTAGAACGGATATTTGAAATGTTTTTGCTTGTATAAAATTTATAGCTAACTTGAATTCAGAGTAATCCGTTATTTTTCTAAAATCCAAAATCGATCTATTTTAAAACTTACTCATTCTGCAGGTGTCTCCTAAGTATGGTCTCTGACAGTTACATTTGAATGATGTCCAAAGATCTGAGCATTTACCACTATTATGACATGGATTTGGGTCGCACTGGGGCTCTCGTAGACAATCTTCTATGATGTTTATCTGCAGTTAAATACATTAGTCTTACAAAATTATGTAAAATTTATCCAGAAAGCTTTTGAAAATAGGAAATTATACAAAATTTGAATTTTTTTTTAAAAAAAAATTTTATTTACAGATTTTTAAAACTAAGTTATAAATATTGTAGATTCCATTTAAAAAAATGCTACAAAACATTTTTTTAAATTAAATTTTATGTTTAACAAAATGATTTCCTAATTTTTATCACAACTATTAAACTTTTTTCAAAATTTCAATTACCACTTTAGGAATAAAGAACTAAAAAACTTAATAGTACAAATTAAACAATATGTAGTATTCATGCAGCTGAAAAAAACTATGAAAACACTTTCAAAGACATACTTTAGTTATTTTAAGAAGTAGATTTGATACGGATAAAATTTTTCATAACGTTATCGAAGATTATTATTATTATTATTATTATTATTATTATTATTATTATTATTATTATTATTATTATTATTATTATTATTATTACCTTTGCACTGGAATCTAAAAGCTGTGGAATAACTTCGGCATCATTGACTGAAATGTCTCTCATACACCCAGTGTATGATGGCTCATTCACAAGTATCTTTAGATTTGATGACACGCCTCCCAAAAATGTGGTTGAGAAGGATACTAACGATGAAGATGATGGCATTAAGGTTGATTCAGTGCTTAAAGTAGTTAATGTTCGTTCTGTGGTATCGTTATTGGAAATTAAGAGCCAGTGGGATTCGTTAACGTACATTTTAACCAGCTGCCATTCGCCATTATTCAGTTTTGCACCAGCAAATATTCCGTTATATCTGAAAAAAAAATTCCATTTAGATACTGTATCTCTAATAAGGTAAAGGCTAAGCTATTCAATTTTCATTTTTACATAGTTTTCTTTCTTAAAACTTCATTTAGAAAATCGAATAAGAAACTGATGAAATTGTTATCTGTAGTTTTAATTTAGATTTTGCATGAAGTTTAACGTACCTGTTAAGGAATGAAGAGTGTAATTTAAGTCTTCCTTCATGAAGAACAAGCGTGTAGAAGTGGTTGTCTCCTTGACCTACAGCCAACACAACACTTGGAAGTGTTGTTCTAAAGCTTAGCTGAATTTGGTACCCTAGTTTTGAAAAACAAAGTTTGTTAAAATCCAAGTCTAAATATTTATGAAATTTTCTGCAAGAATGTCTACGATAGTGAATTGATCTACAATTACGAAAGGTGAAAAACTATATATATGTACAACCTTGTGCTTCTTCAGAGTTAAGAGTCAGGATATCCGTCTCCATCCATGGATAAAGTTGTGCTGAGATTGCAATTCCTTTCGGTGAATCCTGGCAAACATTCACAGCGAAACTCGTGAATCCTCTCATCGATTAATATTGGAATACACGTTCCACCGTTATAACATTCGACATCATGACAGCCAATCAAAAGCACTGAACAGTTTTTGCCTCCGTACTCGTTCTCGCACTGACATTCGTAATCAGCGATCTTAAAAATGGTATTAATATATGTTATTAATTTAAATTAAAATATATATTATAGAATATGCATTACGGGTTATGCATTATAAAAAATTACCTTGTCTACGCAAGCACCATGAACACAAGGTTGGTACCGCTCACATTCATCTATTTCATGTTCACAATGAGTTCCTTCGTAACCGGGATAACATTGACAGTGATAAGAATTTATTCCATCGATACATTGACCATTTATGCATGGACTGCTTTCGCATTCGTCAATATTAATTTCACAAAATTCTCCTATAAAAATGTATTAAGAAAAAAATTTTAATAATCGAGATAATTATACAGATTTTTATTTGTTATTTTTGTAGTTCATCTTGCTCTTTAGCTAAGGATGTAAATCAAGGTAAATTTAGGTACAAGTAACTAGTGATATATTAGATAATTAAAATCTTAGAGAAAAAATTCTTACCTGTGAAACCAAGTTGACACTCGCACAGAAATCCACCTGCAGTTTTATATGAAAAATTGGAAAAGAATCCAATTTCGTAATACGTTAGATTAGAGTACTCGTGGCAAATTCCATCATTCTGACAAGGACTGCTTGCGCATTCTTGGATGTCTATCTCACAATTTTTACCTATGAACAATTATAATTCATTTTGATTAAATAATCTTATATTTCTACGAGCTGTCAATCGATGTCAGCAGAAAAAGAAGTTTTAGGAACAAAACATTACAAATAGAGGTAAAGGCTCAAGCAATAACGATTGCTCGAGTCTGTAGAATAGTGTAGTAGGAAACATTTACCTAAATTTATGACCATAAATAGTTTTTTTCTTTTCTTTTATAGGGGATAAACTTATAGTAGTAGATTAAAAAGAGCAGAGAGCCCACGGCTTCAAATATTATTATTAGTTATCCTATAAATTAAATTGCTTTTATAACAAGTATAATAAAAGAAATCTGTGAATTCGAATGAAACATTGTAGTCAGAAGTAGAAGGATATTCGTGTTGATGTTTACTGGAGAACAGAGTGCAAGTTTCACATACGAGTCTTTTGTACGCACATTAGAGATTGTTTCTATTTATAATAGGCTACACTTATTTGATTAGACAGCTATTATATTTTGGAGGCAACTGTTCTAGTTAACTGTTTATTTTAGTAATGTATTGATAGTTCATTTGTCTATTTTCTCATAATTTAAACATTTAAAAACAATAAAACTTCTATATTTTAAAGAGAGACTGGAAAGTAGAGTTGCTTATCAAAATTTAAAAATAAAGATATTTCGTAATAAACTTTTCTACAAAGCTGTCGTTATTTTTACCAATGACAATGTTCATTAAATTAAGTTTTGCGATATCAAGTATCTTTGTCACCTCTACCAAGATAAATATTATTGTTCAATTCAAATACGACTAGTCTATAATAAAATGCTTGATTAACTTAAACATAGTTTACCTGTATAACCATCGAAGCAAGAACAATTATAATCCTTTACAAGATCTGTACAGTTGGAGCCGTGTTGGCACGGATCTGATTCGCAGTCGTCTATATTTATTTCACAGAAAGTTCCTTTAAATCCAGTGTCGGTACAATTACAATCATATTTGTTAATTCCATCAACGCATTGACCTTCATTAAGACACGGATTGGACTGAAAAAGATAATAGTAATGTTAACACTTTGATTAACTAACATCTCAAACTGCTTCGACAGTCTGCAGTAACTTGTCAAAAAGAACTCAGATTAAACTCTTTTTTTTTTTTTTAATTTGAAATTTAGAATATTTTCGTTTTATAAATCTTTGTTCTAAACAAAATAGAGTTCATACCTCACATTCATCAATATTTGTTGAGCAAAGTTCGTCAGTAAATCCAGGGATGCAATTGCAAGTAAAAGATGCAATGCCATCAACACAGGTGCCGTTATTTTGACAAGGTTGACTTAAGCATTCATTGATATCTATCTCGCAGTCTGTACCAGTGAAGCCAGGAGGACATTCGCACTGATAACTATTAATCATGTTAATGCAAGTGCCTCCATTTTGGCAAGGCCTGTAAAGACATTCGTCGAACTCTAAGCTACAGTTATTGCCTGAAAAACCAGGACGGCAATAACACTCGTAGGATCCGTTATTGTTAATACAAATTCCATTAACACATGGTCTAAATAAGGTACACTCATCCACGTCTTTCTCACAATTATGACCTGAACAGAAAAAATAAAATATCAATGGATAACTTTATTAAAATATGAAATACTATTTGAACATTTTTATGTTCTAGTAAAATTATTATATTTGAAAAAATTACACAGCAGATGCAGCCTTTAAAAATAACATTCTAATTGCTCTTACCAGTATATCCAGTATGACAAATACAAGTGTAATTTGCAGTATCATCTTGACATGTTCCTCCATTCAGGCAAGGATTGCTTTCACATTCATTGATGTTAATGGAACAATTTTCGCCTGAAAAGCCTTCAGGGCAGCGGCATTCATAGTCATTTACTAAATCGAAACAGACTTTACCTTCTCGGCAAGTCACGCCTGAACATTCATTAATGTTGTGGCTGCAATCCAATCCTTCAAAACCTGCGTAAATGGTAAAACAAATAAATAAAAAACAGATTTTATATCACATGTGATTTAGTTGAGGATATTTTTCACATTCTACTTTAAAAGTAAGGCATACCTGGAAGACATTCACAGTAATGCCCTCTTTGGTCTGATGTTGGCATACATGATGCTCCATTAAAGCAGACATTATGAGCACAAGCATTGTACGGTTCTTCGCAATGTGCTCCCATAAAAGCATCCGTGCACTCACAGGTGTAATTATTAATACTATCGACGCACGAACCTCCATTTTGGCAAGGATTTGGAATGCAATCGTTGATGTCCGTTTCACAAAGGTTCCCTGAAAATTCAAAATTACAAATGTTTACTTGATAATTTCAACAATGAAAGTTTTATTTAAACAAAAAACAAAAACAAATATTGGATTAAAAAAAATGGAAAGTGGGAATTTGAATTTCATTTATTCTGTGATTTTGGAAATTGATAAATAGTGTTGCCTCATTTTTTGGAAAGTACTGATTACTTTCAAAATTGTAATTTTTTTCATTTTACCTTCAAATCCTGGAGCGCAGTTACAAAGGAATCCTCCTACCCTATCTTCGCAAGTACCGTTATTAAGGCAAGGGGCAGAGCTGCATTCGTCCATTTCTCTATCACAGTTTTTACCTGTCCATCCTTCTTCACATTCGCACTGATAGTCACCAACCTGAATCAAGATATATATATATATATATATATATATATATATATATATATATATATATATATATATATATATATATATATATATATATATATATATATATATATATATATATATATATATATATATATATATATATATATATATATATATATATATATATATATATATATATATATATATATATATATATATATATATATATATATATATATATATATATATATATATAAATGCTCTGAATTTGAGGGAGAAATTATACAAGATTGAATCATGTAAATCTTAAAATACACACTTAAAAGTCACGTACCTCATCAATGCATCGAACAGCGTGTACGCAAACATTCTGGTCACATTCATTAAGATTCTGAT
>SEYY01010962.1:55000-57500 GCA_009176605.1 Armadillidium nasatum
ATATATATATATATATATATATATATATATATATATATATATATATATATATATATATATATATATATATATACCGTATATATATAATAGTAAAAAAACATTTCCAACAATTTTTTCACTACACCGTTTTGGGGGTGGAGGTGGGTGGGGGTGGGGATGGAAGTGGGTTTGTGTGTGAACGCACGTAGGTGCATGTTACTATTCCACCTTCCTTTCTCTCTTCCGTCAAATGTTCGGAAGGTTGCCTTTTAAAAAAAAATAATTTAATAACTTCTTTGTTTTAGGAGTAAAATAATAATTGCTACAATTTTAAAAACTGGTTCTTCTATTTCTCTTGTATGTTATTATTATTATTATTATTATTATTATTATTATTATTATTATTATTATTATTATTATTATTATTTACTGCTGCTTGGTGGTGCAAGAAAATCTCAAATCATGTTTTTTTTTCTCTTTTTGATAACCTCTTTGACCCTTTAAAATCACTCCAAAAAGAAAGATAACAAACAGAAGGGGAAACTTTAAGAAATGGAGAAGCCAAAAAAATAAAATAAATAAATAAAATAAACTAAAAAAATAAAAAAAATAAAAAATTATTTAATTACGCAGAAATGTTACATAAATTTTAATTATAATACGACTCAAGTAGAAAAAACTGTACAGATGATAACCCTTCGTATAATCAGAATCTTTCATTACATATATCGAAGCCAAGCAGTAACTAGTGGTTCGGATTTCAGTGATAAGTTGAAAATAAAAACAAACAAAGCGATTACAAATAGAGACTGTTTATTTTACCAATTACTGTACGTTGTACGTGTGTGTGTGTGTGTGTGTGTGTGTGTGTGTGTGTGTGTGTGTGTGTGTGTGTGTGTAAAAATTACACGTACCAATTGTTCAGAGTTTTCTCTTTATGCTCTTTAAAATTTGACCTTTAATTTATATGTCAATAGCGCCGAACTCGTTTATTATTAATTGACCCAATGCGACCTTAATTTTCCACAAAAAAATAAAGAAAAAATAAAAATAAAAATAAAAAAAAAGCCGTGACAAAAACGGGAAGAAATTCAGGAAAAAAAATTTTTTTGTAACATTTATTTATTTTGACTTTTATTTTCAAAGGAAGTGAGGGTGTTGGGTTGGGAGGGGTTGGGAGGGGTTGAGGGAGATCAAGGCAGAGGGGAAGCATTTCACAATACTTACGTGATGGCCTTCTCACGTATACGAATATCGTGTGTGATATATATATATATATATATATATATATATATATATATATATATATATATATATATATATATATATATATATATATATATATATATATATATATATATATATATATATATATATATATATATATATATATATATATATATATATATATATATATATATATATATATATATATATATATATATATATATATATATATATATATATATATATATATATATATATATATATATATATATATATATATATATATATATATATATATATATATATATATATATATATATATATATATATATATATATATATATATATATATATATATATATATATATTTAGAGATATTTTTTTTCCTTTTAATATAACCGCAAAAAAAAAATATTGCTTTTAAAAATAAATCCTTAAGAGCCTAGGGTCCTAGACTCTAGTCTCTAGATTCTAGAACAGCGTTCCTAAACGGGGTTCACAGAAGCTTTGAGGGGTTCCTCAAGGAAAAAAAGTTTTATTTCCGGGGTCCATAATAAAAGATTATAAATAAATAATATTACAAGTTAAGACTCGGAGAGTCCACAAGCAAAAAAAAGGTCGAACCTTCATCCTCGTTTTCAAATTAAATTTTGACCCAAACATTCAAAAGTTAGGCACGTTAAGTTCTTAGATTGCGGGTAGATAACTACTGATAGAGGGGTTTTCGTATGCGAAAAAATCTTTTTCAAAACTACGTCACCTATCTTCAAAACAACTACAACAGCTTTAAAAAATAATTCCCAAATTTAATAGAATAATAGGGTAATACGTACAGTCGTCAACAGAAGTTCGTTCCTATTAAGCTGGAAATAAATATTTCAGGTTCAGCAATCACAGTTCAATTAAGCCTCAATGCTTATTTTCTTTTTATTCAAAATAGAGCTTTTATGAAATGATCTCCATTTTATATAAATATTTATTTCCAGCCTAATAGGAACGAACTTCTGTTGACGACTGTACATACGTACACACGTATATACAAACAAATATATTTAGTTTAGTGAAATAAATATTCTCGTAATTGCCATGCATTTACACACGCTCCCCACGTAATCTCAACATAAGTATCTACACTATAAAACTATTTATTGTTTTGGTTAATAGTGAATAACTGTCCATACGATAAATTATCAAGAGGATATCAGGTAATGGAGGAGATAAAGGGAACGAAGGGGAAGGGGAAAGGGGTGGGAGAACAGGGGAGAAGGAAAACATGGGGGCATCTGTTTAATGT
>SEYY01010963.1:0-22544 GCA_009176605.1 Armadillidium nasatum
TATATATATATATATATATATATATATATTATATATATATATATATATATTAAATAATTATATATTTATATATAATATATATATATATATATATATATATATATATATATATATATATATATATATATATATATATATATATATATATATATATATATATATATATATATATATAGATATATATATATATATTATAATAATAATTAATTTATATTCCACAAGAAAAAAAAAAAACACAACCTCCCACAACTCGGTACGAATGTAAAACTGCTTTAGTCTGTTTGCATTCTTTAAGATATGTCTTTTTAGGACAAACTAGCCACATTCAAATATTAGGAAAGACAAACTAGCAACTTGAAAATAACTGCGCTATTGGAATTTGTCATTCTTTTTTTCGTAAGTTGCATATCTGTCTTATTTTTTAAGAATAATAAGGTTGGCCTAATTTGGACTGAAATTTTACAGCCCATATTTTATATAATTTCAATGCTGAAAAAAATATCGTACAAAAATTTGCAGTTTCAAAATGCATTTACTTGTTATTTTCTTTATTGATTTATACTTTTTATGTATTAAGTTGTTAAAAAAATGAATTTAAATCACTTTTCTCTGACAAAAATTTCATATTTATTCAACATCCTACGCCTGGTACTTTTAATTTGGAGGGGCTGCAGCCCTGGAGCCCATATAGACGAGCCGCCACTGTCCATATGTAATTATTCAATAATTGTATTCTCCAGGTTAGTTTTTCTTTTTCCTATTGAAAATATAAAGACTAATTTTTGTAAATGTGGCATTAACAGTAGTGTATTTTTTCGTAAGAGATCAGGTTTCTGAATCTAACAACATACCTACGATTTGCGATTTCGACTCGAACTATTCGTAGAGATTTGTAGCTAGCAACATATCCTACGAGTTAATAGTATGACAAGCTTGTGGGATTATTAGCATTACAAAAATTTTAAAATTTTGTACATTTATTTCATATATATATATATATATATATATATATATATATATATATATATATATATATATATATATATATATATATATATATATATATATATATATATATATATATATATATATATATATATATATATATATAGTTTGGTTATGCTTATTTTTGGGCTGCTAGGAGTAGTTAGCATACAGTGGTTTTTGGGTATGTTAGGTTTATTTGATTGGTGTTCGATGTATTTTTACCCACTATGCCCAGGTTAGGTTATATCGAACTAGATTGTTAGATCTAACAACCTAGTTTGACTTAACCTAACCTTGACTTAAAAGGTAAAACTGCAACTAATGTCCAACAAATAGACCTAACCTATCCAAAAACCTCTGTTAAATTAGGCATGTAATATTTTAGTATATATATATATATATATATATATATATATATATATATATATATATATATATATATATATATATATATATATATATATATATATATATATATATATATATATATATATATATATATATATATATATATATATATATATATATATATATATATATATATATATATATATATATATATATATATATATATATATATAGGTTTCGAAGTCTGACCTTCGATATATGGAAATATCAACATATCGAAACATCGATATCAATGCAAATATTTTGACATTTTTATTTTTATTATTTGGCTTTCATTTCATTTTTGCGAGGAAACGTTTGGACCTTTCGGTGCCGCAAGCTGGTTGAACTTGCGGTCGTACTTCTTTGATTTCCATGGAATGATTATCTTTTCCATGGGAGGAATCCCTGGGAGTGTGCAGAGCGCTTTACGAGGTGATTTTCTGCAGCATGCAGAAGTACATTCTGTAATCTTTTCCTTCTACAAAATGTTACAAACCTTGGTTCAACTCTGTTTCTTCTCGTGCTATTTGCCGCAGGAATTGCCTTCAAGATTACCGTAGTCTTCAAACGTCAGAAACCCATGCAATAAATATTTCATCCTGGAATCTTGAAATCTGTTCTTCATGACATCAAAAATCCTTTCTGAGTACAAAATGCAATAGTTTTTCAAACTTCTCTTCCTCATGCTCTTGCGGGCCTTTTGTAAGAAATGTCAACTCTAACTTTGCTTCGTCCTCTTTCCCTCTTCTAGTACCTTCTTTCGGCACCACTGCCGTTTTATCTTCTAAACTGATCTCTTCGCTCAGATTTTTGTTGCTAACTCAAATTTTGATGGTTTGGGAGCTTTAACCCCACTAACTCATTTATGCCTAAAATTGTGATTTCTTCTGAAAACGTCATTTCTGCTCTCTCTAAGTTTAACATTAAGAAGGCGTACGATCCTGACGGTAATCCTCCTGTGTTTCTCAAAACTTGTGCTTTTTAGCTTGCAAAGTGCCTTGGTAAACAATTTCATCTCTGGCTTTCTACTTACACTTTCCCTTCTTGTTGGAAACGTGCTCTCATTCAGCCTTTGTCTAAGAAGGGGGATCCCCTCTCAACCTCCAACTATCCAGAGGATACAGATATAAGGTGATCGGAAGAATCCAGAAAAGAATAGAGTTTCACAGTATAAGGAGGAGGATTAAAAGTTTTTAAAAGTCTAGAATCTTGGGTTCATCTCCAAGATGATCTGGATACGAGTGAGTAGCTGAACCCACTACTCAAGGTCGTTTTGGATGGAAAATTGGAAGATACATTCACCAGCTGTATCATGAGAACTAGAAGAAAACCATTGAAGGTGGTGAACATAGAATCACCTATGATGATTTCAAAGAAAAGAAAAACAGAGAATTTTGTAGTAAAAAAAAAATTAGATTACTCAGTAAAATTAGGAGAAATAAACAGAACAAATTAATGGCAAGAGTTTAAGCCAATGGTGGAAAATTCAGGAAACTGCTAATTAGACACACAAAAGTAAACAAAATCATTAAAATATCCACAAAAATCTCCATAGGCTGAAAATTGAGGATAGACAGTATGAGGAAATATAAAATAGCTTTCTATCAGCACCTGATTTTCGGTCAAGAATAAGAGGTGAAGTCTAGAAGAAGACGGGTAATTTTTTTTTCTTGGTGAGAAAGAAGTAATGAGAAGAGCCAGAGATGTAGAAAACTGACCAAGAGAACTAAGAACTCCAGAAGAACTATTTCACAAAGCCCCAAAGAGTTTTTCGTCTAAGCAAAAAAAAGAGAGCTTAGAATTGTCAGTCAATAAGTCACATTGTTATTCAAGAGAAGAAAAAATTAAGAAATCAAACAAAAAATGTTCAAATTTTTATTGAATCTAATATTTCAAAATAAAATTATAAATCAAATCAAAATTAATATTAAATAAATTCAAAGAAAAGCAACAAAATTTCCTATGCAGGTCTTTCAGTTAATTTTAAATAAGAAAATGGGACATAAAACTAATTTTTGAAGGAAGAAATATTTACAAAAAGTTCTTTGAAATAATTTTGAAATACAAATCAAGATATGGAATTATAAATTATTAAAGATTTCTGGAAAGAAAATATAATTCAATTAACATACTTGGTGAAACAGGAATTTTTTTCCATGCTTCTTTTTTAATGGAGTCAGAAAACCAAAATCATCCACATAAAATGATCCTAAATTTCATTTTTCAATAACCACCCCCATGTAAGGTTTTTTTGTATCAATTTTTGCTTTCCAAAGCATTTAATAGGAATAAGTCACTTTTCCTATTATCGATAAAAGAGGTTTTCTTCAGGTTCCTCTACTAATCAATTTTAACCAAAAAGAATAGTTTAATGGGAATCACGTTTTCTCTTAAACAAAATGTTTTTTAATGACCTAATGACTTCCTGTTACCGCTTCTGTATAATTACTTTGTGTCAATTGTCAGCACGCTTTGGGTCAGAAGTTGGCACAAATTCCTGATTACTTTTACATTACTTAAAAATTCCTAAGTTTCTTCTGACAATTTTCTGTATCAGTATCTCTATTACAACTTCTTCACTTAGTTCTTCACAAAGTTTGTGAATTAACATTCTAAACACCTATTTTCAAAATTTTCTTTCTTAGATTTAAGCAGTTTCTTGTATCTTACTTTTGTTTTTGTTTTGTATTTCTTGCTCTAGTTCTATAATCAGATCTACTTTCTCAACGATTTCCGTACATTAATCAAGCCTAGACATTCTTCAGTAGTCAGAGTTGCTTTAATTTTTTCCTTCCTGTCTTAATTAAAATTTACTGGTTTTTGTCTTAGCGTGTATCCCTTGAGAATTTAGTAGCTTTTTTTGATTTAACGATACTCAATAGTCATTTCATTCATTTTCTTGCCTATTTCCTTTTTCTTTTCACAATTTCAGTTGTACCAATAAGTATGAGAATTATTTATAGTCTTCTACATTCCACTTTCTTGCTATATGATTAATATCTAGAGAAATTTTACTTCCCTTTTCCTTCTCTTATTGTTTGTTGATTATCACAGCACATTCTGAGCACTATAACTGTGCACTTCTTGTATTTTGTACAATATTCGGTCCATTGTTTAATGCTGACATTTGATAGTAGTACACATTATTCTCCTGCAGGTTTGTAACACCCAACATTTATCTGACTATCCTCAATGTTACAAAGTAATTTTAAATAGATTATAATGACTAAGTTTCAATTTTCTTATTACACATTTAAGTTTTCTTAATTTCTTTGCTTTTGCCTCAATCAATTACTTCTTATAATAAAATCCTGTGCTGATGAATTTCAATTATCCTTCGACATAAGATTTCCCCATGTCAACATAATGCAATACGATTTAAATTCTTTACCTTTGTTCTTCGTGACTCTTTCATTATTACTCTTTTATACCCAACTATGTTTAGATTTTACCTTATTCAAGATCACATCTTTGCATGTCTTGCTTTAATGTGTTTTCTTAAATTCTGCTTATAATTACTTTCGAAGTCACACTCATCACATTTAAATAAGGTCTTTGCATGCCTAGCTGTAATGTGAATATTTAAGTAATGCTTATAATTAGTCTTAAATTTACATTCCGAACACTTAAATAATTTATCATTTCTATGTGTTCGCATATGAACATTAATTTGTTCTTTGTAATTACCTTCAAAATTACACTCCGAACATTTAAATAATTTTGGTTTATCCTTTCTGTGCATTCGCATGTGCACATTCAAATGTCCTTTACGATTACTTTGATAGTTACATTCACTACATTTAAATAATTTTATATTTTCATGTGAAAGCATGTGAACTTTTAAGCTTCCTTTTTGATTACATTCATAGGAACAGTCAGAACATTTGAATAATTTTTTATTTCCGTGTCTTAACAGGTGAACCTTAAGACTATCTATCCTATTACATTTATAGTCGCAATCAGGACAGGTAAGTAATTTATTATTCGTGTGTGTTAACATGTGCCTTTTTAAGCCACTTTTACGATTACATTCATAGTTACACACACCACATTTAAATAACTTAATATTTGTATGTGTTAACATGTGGCTACTAAGGTTCCCTTTATTATTATATTCATAGTCGCATAAAGAACATTTAAACAATTTTATATTTGCGTGTTCTAAAATGTGGCTCTTCATAGTGCTTTTAGTATTAGATTCATAGGAACACTGAGAACACTTAAATAACTTTATATTTGTATGTATTAACATGTGCTTCTTCATACTTGATTTAAGATTACATTCATAATGGCACTCAGAACACTTAAATAATTTTGCATCTAAATGTTTTAATAAGTGATTCTTCATGTAAATTTTACGATTACATCCATAGTCGCACTCATAGCATTTGAATAGTTTTGTATTGGTGTGTTTTAACAAGTGAATCTTTAAATAAGATTTATAATTACATTCGTAGCTACACACGGAACATTTGAATAATTTTGTTTTTCGGTGTCTTAACATGTGAACACTTAAATTAGATCTAAAATTACTTTCATAACTGCAAAGGGAACATTTATACTTTCTTTTACACTGTGACTTCAAGTGAGTTTTTAATTCACCTTGGCTTTTAAAATCAATTTTACAATATGTGCAGCTTAGTTTTTTCAATCCCTTTTTTGCTTTCTTTTTCCTCTGATTTCTTGAAACTTCATCTCCTTTTCTTGAAGCGCCTTTGACATTGAGACTTGCTCCTCTGGGTTCAAGACATGAAGCATCAACAAGATTCTAAACAAAAAGTATATATATATATATATATATATATATATATATATATATATATATATATATATATATATATATATATATATATATATATATATATATATATATATATATATATATATATATATATATATATATATATATATATATATAAAACTTTTTTTTTTTTTTTAAGGTAATGTATAGAAAGCACCCGAGCCAATGGGCATCACTTATTCTGACCTGGAAAACAGATCTATGGTTTGTTTCATATATGAACGCAACTTAATGCTGTGCAAAATTTGAAGTTCATAACTGAAAGGGAAAACAACGGAGGTGAAATGAAGGCGAATAGGGAAGAACATGGGACACAGGAGAGGTGTTTTCGGACTGGTATTGAATACACAAGGAAAGAGGCCATGTCTGAAAAGAGCCAATATTTTAAATTTGACTAAGAGATGTAAAGAGGCATGCAAGAATTATTTCTTGGTGGTAACTGTGTAAATAGACAGAATGCCATTCACCAATTTTCATCTACACACCTAGACACTTTTCTCCTCACTGATCGCAAGACTAGTACTTTTGCCGGTAGTCCCTGATTACCTGACGAAGCTAAGGAAATATATAATAATGTTATTCAATCTCCCAGTGACAATACTAACCCGGCGAAAAATCACCAGGAATAATTAAGAAACGAGTTCCTCCCTTAATATAGAAAACTGATAACGTAATCAACCATGAACTTACTCGTTAACTAGATCAAGGAACCAGATAAAAGGTGGTTGGAGAAGATATAAAGTAAAATAGAGATTAATTAAATGACTAGAAGTGTCTAATTTCTGGGTGTAATGTAACAAAGAGAAAGAAAGTATAGGAAATAGAGATTAATTAAATGACTAGAAGTGTCTAATTTCTGGGTGTAATGTAACAAAGAGAAAGAAAGTATAGAGCCTAACCTTAATGTAACTGTAAATAGAGAGAATACTTAAAGTGACTAAAAGAGTATGTACTGAGGCAACAACTAAAAAAGGAAGTGTACAAAGATGGTGTGTTAATTTTCAGTAATCAATATTACTGCAAATTTCTCTGGCCAACAACCAGAGTCAAATACAAAGCACCTAAAGTCATGATTAGTACAATGATAAAAGTCAAAGTCGGTATGATATTGAAAGTATGGTACAATTGTTTTGTATGGGAGTACTTTAAAATGTTTCAGGATAGGCTCGAAATAGCTAAATGTAACATTTGCAGTCAGGAAATTAGAAGAGGATCTCCGGGAGCCCCAAGTAAAAAATTTTCAACTAAATCTTTATGGGGGCATCTAAAATCAAAACACAAAGATGAACATTCACTAGCAGAAGAGGAGCAGTCAAAAGAAAAAGAAAATATTGAAAAGAAAACAAAGAAAAAATCTTAATTTTCTTATATTTTGTTTGATTTAATCCACCATTAATAAGTATAATTTGCAATTTTAACCCGGCAGGCAAACCTTGGTTTTTCCTAATATATATATATATATATATATATATATATATATATATATATATATATATATATATATATATATATATATATATATATATATATATATATATATATATATATATATATATATATATATATATATATATATATATATATAGGCTTGGATCCAAGTACAGGCCATTGTACTTAAGTATAAGTACATCAGAATTGTTTAAGTACAAGTACAGAAAAATGGATTGTACTTAAGTACAAGTACATGGCAGAAAGCACAAGACAAGTACATTTAATTTCTTTTTTTATATAAAAGAATGGTCATCAACATGTTAAAATTATATACTATTGAGATACACACCTAAATTATGAATTATTGTATCAAGAATTTAATTAAGGCAAATATTGTGAATAAAAAGTATTTGAAAATAATTAAGCTTGTATTAATTCTGTAAGCTTTTTCTAATTCTCAAATGTAATAATTTAAAACATAATTCTTGTTATTGTTGCATTTCAAAAACATTTGAGTTTCAAAATTTTTGTCATCAGTCAACATTTGTCAAGGTGAAAGATTTTTTCCCGTGAAGCTGAAGATTCTTTTCACAGGAGAAGATGCTGAAATAGTTCAAATGTTTCTATGACAGCTTTGCCAGTGTTGGAAATATCTCTATGAATTTTCCAACATATCTGTGCATCCCTTTCTTTGGAAATACAAGATTGATGGAAAAATTTCTGTACTTAAATATTAATGTGCTCCTCCATTTGGTGTGAGTCTGTTGAGTTTTGGGTTGAGGAAGCAATAAAGCTGAACAATTTCCTCTTTGGTGTAGGGTTTCCCGCACTTTCCAGTAAATCTTCTGATAATAAAATAGCTTTTGAAGTTTTGAAAATGAACTATGTTGTCACTAATACGGAAGCTCTTCTGTTACCTTATCCCTTTTCAGGGCACCTGAGCACCAGTCAAGCTTAAACCTGGAATCCGTTACATTGTGAATTGATAATTTTTTATATTTTCCTCTAACTGAAGATACTTTTGTGTGGATTTTTAGTCCAAAAAACAGTGCCTAATTATATTTTTGAATGCATTTCCTCAAGATTATACTTAAGCCCTTGAACGGAAGGGATATTTAAGCTTGATAAAACAAGAGGTATGCCATTGAGAACAGTTAATTACATCCTTAAAAAATTCAAAATATTCTTGCCTATCTTTAGGAATATTTTGTTATATGTTCCATCTACAATCTGTAGCTAAAACTACTTATGAAAAGGCAAATCTTTTTCAACCATTTCCTTCCTGAAAGATTCTTGCATCCTCTTCCCTACTCCTTCCTTCAGGTGTCCCATTTCCCTATCTGTGATTACAAACGATCTGGTGAGATTATGAGATATATGGCTAATGGCGAAGATGGCATTTCTTTCCGTTGTAAAGTATACGGTTTTCCATTTCTAATTGGGGTCTTGACAATGAGTTATGGAGATGTCTTGATCACTTGCTCTCTAGTTTCACTTGTGGTTCTAATAATTTTCTTTTTGAGGATTACTTTTCCTTCAATTGAGTAGGATGTAGACAGATCTTCCACATGTTGAATAGATGAAATGGTAGGTCAATTGTTAATTACCTCTTTCTTCACTTCCTCTGAAGATTCTTCATCTATTATTGCAAGTACTACATCATGTTTCAATTCCCATCTGACATCCATGTTCTCCTTTGAAGATTCTTGTTCTCTTGAGTCGACGGAATTTGATTGTGGGCTCAAATCATTTGTTTCCATTATCAATGAGGAATCACCTCATTCTAATTCCAGGAATATCTATATGATGTGATTCCTTGTAACATCTGATCAAGAATTGGATCATTCATTACTTCCATGGCATCCCATCTGAAACTTCAATTGTTGAATAAAAAAAAATCATTCAAAGTGTTCTCGGAATTTGAGTTTAAGTTAGCAGAATTCCTCTCTACCTGACTTTACTCAATAAAATTTTTAAAACTGGGGTGAATTTACACTCTGGCAAAGTTCTGCAACAGAAAGCAAAATGATAGTAAAAGGGGGAAACTTTTTTAAGACGAAGTGTCTAAAGGTAATGCAATGATAGGAGATATAATAGAGAGATTTATATCTGGTGTTACACTAGTCTTAGATCCTATCATGTTATTATCATTAGTTACCAAGTTACTAGGACCCTAAACATTTTTTGATACCTCATGAAAACTTACTTGCTTTTCTCTAGATTAAACTCGACTTACCGATTGTAAATTCTGTAATTGTAAAATCATCTGGTTTAATAGATTAGATCGTTCTTTAAAGTTGTCTGAATCGATGAATCCTTCAAATTCTTCTTCCTCCTCAAAAGAAGATTCATCTTCCTCCATATCATGGTCGTTCTTAGAAAATAACTCTGCTTCATTTATTTCTTCTTCTGTTATTGATCTGTTATCACTATCATCATCATCTGCCTGCATCATCTGTCGGATGGGTAATAGATAGTGAGGGAGTAAGAATGAATGGGGGATTTCACAATGTTATCTAAATAATCTAAGTAAAACAAATGAAAGTTTGAGTTGTGTGTTTTTGAAGATATCATAGTTGTATGGAAGGTTGTGTCATGTTGAGAGATGGAGGAATTGAGTTTTTAGGATATTGAAAATGACCTTGTTTTCTTTGCCCCAATTTGAAATACAGTAGAGATTAGGTTAATTGCTCCAAGATTACCATTCTGGCATCAAGTAGTTGCCATTGGGAGGGACGTCTTTCAAATTAGAAGGAATAATGAAGGGTGGAGTCATTAGCATTTGAGTAGATAGGTGATAAGTAATTGAAAGGTCATTAATGAAATGTAGAAAAAGAGCTGGAGATAGGACAGATCCTGGAGGGTATTATATATCCTCAGTATATATATATATATATATATATATATATATATATATATATATATATATATATATATATATATATATATATATATATATATATATATATATATATATATATATATATATATATATATATATATATATAATAATTTAAAGAAGAAAGTTGACAATCTACAACAGCTACTATAGAATAATCATAAAGGAAATCAGAGAGGTGTTTAAAAATCAGAACTTTTTGAAACACTCTATCAAAAGATTTTGATATTATCAAAATGCTGAAGAGCGGAGGACTAAGAATCAGAGAGAAAGGAAGATCACCAGCAAGCATTATTTATTTATTTTTAAGATTAGTTAAGATTAGAAGATTTGAGATCTTTCCAAATCTTACCTAGTAACTTTACATAGAATGGAGGTTGAAGAAATGGGACGGTGGTTGGAGGGCTGTGAGTCGGGTCCCCCTTTTTCAGCATAGGATGAAAGAGGGCATGTTTCCAGCAAGAAAGAAGGTTGAAATAGAAAGAATGAGACAAATTATTTTATCAAGGTAAGGTGCAAAGTAAAAAGCACAAGTTTTGAGAACCACAAGAAGGAGATCATCAGGACAGTACAACTTCATAGTGTTAAGCTGAGAGAGAGAGAGAGAGAGAGAGAGAGAGAGAGAGAGAGAGAGAGAGAGAGAGAGAGAGAGAGAGAGAGAGAGAGAGAGAGAGAGAGAGAGAGAGAGAGAGAGAAGAGAGAGAGAGAGAGAGAGAGAGAGAGAGAGAGAGAGAGAGAGAGAGAGAGAGAGAGAGAGAGAGAGAGAGAGAGAGAGAGAGAGAGAGAGAGAGAGAGAGAGAGAGAGAGAGAGAGAGAGAGAGAGAGAGAGAGAGAGAGAGAGAGAGAGAGAGAGAGAGAGAGAGAGAGAGAGAGAGAGAGAGAGAGAGAGAGAGAGAGAGAGAGAGAGAGAGAGAGAGAGAGAGAGAGAGAGAGAGAGAGAGAGAGAGAGAGAGAGAGAGAGAGAGAGAGAGAGAGAGAGAGAGAGAGAGAGAGAGAGAGAGCGAGAGAGAGAGAGAGAGAGAGAGAGAGAGAGAGAGAGAGAGAGAGAGAGAGAGAGAGAGAGAGAGAGAGAGAGAGAGAGAGAGAGAGAGAGAGAGAGAGAGAGAGAGAGAGAGAGAGAGAGAGAGAGAGAGAGAGAGAGAGAGAGAGAGAGAGAGAGAGAGAGAGAGAGAGAGAGAGAGAGAAGAAATGACATTTTTAGAAGAAATTACAATTTCAAGCATAAATCATCTAAAGTTGAATTAGTGACAAAAGTTTGAGTGAAGAGATCAGCTTTAAAAGAAGGTAAAACGTCAGTTGTGCTGAAAAAAGATACTAGAAAAGGGAAAGAAGAAGCAAAGATTGAGATTACAATTACAAGGAAGTTGAGCCAGAAAAACTACTGCATTCTGTTCTGAGAAATGAGTTTTTAGTGTTTTGAAGAACAGATTTTGCATGACTGTCATAAAAATATAAATTGCCGGAGTTTCTGAAGTTAATTCCTGTGGGCAGCATCCCTGAAGCAAATAGCACAAGAACAAGCAGATTTAAACCTAGGTTTGCAAGGTTCAGTAAAGAGAATCACCTCTGTAATGCACTCTACTCACTTCGTGGGATCCCTCCCATGAAAGTGATAATTATTCTACAAAAAATCAGAGAAGTACAACTGCAATTCTGAGTAGCTGGCACATCTTAATGTCACAAATGTTTCATTGCAATAGACAGGATATTTTTTGCAGAAGAATTGAATAGATTGAAGAGGATACAGAGATTAAGTGAGTGCAAGAATCAAGAAGAGGATAGTGTTTAACAGCACAAGAAGAAGGATTAGAAGTTTAAAAAAGGTCTAGAATGTTGGGTTCATCCCCAAGATGATCAGGGATACGAGTTGGGAGCTGAACCAACTGCTCAAGGCCATTTTGGATGGAGAATTAAAAGGAACATACACTAGCAGAATCATGAAAATTAGAAGAAAGTAATTGGCAGCTGTGAATATTGAAATCGCCTAATATGATGATTTCTGAGAAAAGAGAAGAAATGAGAATGTGCTCTATTTTGGAGTTTAGATAGTCAAAGAATTAGGAGATAAATAAACAGAACAAATGAATTCAGTCTTAGAATGGCAAGAGAGTTTAAGCCACAAGGTGGAAAATTCAGAAGACTCCAAATTTGAGACAAGAGAGAAAACAAAATCATTGCGCACATATACAACCACCTCCTTTGGCTGATAATTGCAAATAGAGACAGTAAGAGGAAACAAAAAATTGTATACTATCAGAATCCTCAAGCACCTGAGTTTCAGTCAAGAATTTGAGGTGAGGTCTACAAGAAGGAAGGAAGTATTCAATAATGCAGAAATTTGATAGAAGACCACGAATGTTGCAGAAATTAATGAAAAAATAGACCATGCAATAGGGCAATAATAATAATATATATATATATATAATAATAATAATAATAATAATAATAATAATAATAATAATAACAATAAAAACACTGGAGGTGAAAGTTAATATTATTGGGTTAAGATATCATTGGGGGTAAATAATTTTGGTGGGAAAATAGGATAGAAAATTATATCAGGTCTTACCCACAAAAACTCACTTTATGTTGAAAAAATAAAAATATTCATATTTATTTTGAGGTGATGCTTAGAAGCAGAAGCTTCTATTGGTTAATGGCTATTGCAACACTCCTTCAATATATGCAGAAACTTGAGAGCCAAATTCCAATCAATGTTAATTGTGGAATTTTAGTTCTGAATTTTTCAAATTTTTTGGGAGTAATTTTCTAAATACTTTACAAGAATCTATACTACTTCATTCTAGGTCAAAGTAAATAGATAAGATACTTATATATTGTGGTAAAGGATCATGCGAACAGTACCTTTTGTTAATTTCAAAATCTCAAACCAATCATTTCATATACAGGGCATCATGTTTTACCCCCCAGATGGTCCCAATCATTTCTTTTCCCCATATTACCAATATATATATATATATATATATATATATATATATATATATATATATATATATATATATATATATATATATATATATATATATATATATATATATATATATATATATATATATATATATATATATATATTTATTCCATGTTCATAGTTATGTAAATTATTTAATATTTTTGAATGAATATCTACATTTATTCAACAAGAATAATCAAAGGTATTTCAGTGTTCTTAACCCCCTCCAACTAATTTATACCCAATGTTGTAATTCCTTCTAAAGATGTCATTTCTGCTCTCTCTGAGCTTAACACTAAGAAGGTGTATAGTCCCAATGGTATTCTTTCTTGTGATTTAGAGATTGCACCTTGTCTTGGTAATTATGTTGTCTCTGTCTCTGTCTCTGTCTCTCTCTCTACTTCAACCTTCCCTTATTGCTGGAAACGTGCGCTCATTCAGCTTGTGCCAAAGAAGGGAATCCCTCTCAACCCTCTAACTACCGTCTAATTTCTTTAACCTCTGTTCTCTCTAAAGTTTTCAAATCTATCCTTAACAGGAAGATTTGGAAACATCCCAATTCTTCTAATCTTATCTCTGATCACCAGTTTAGCTTTCATAAAAAATGCCTTACTGGTGACCTTCTTCCTCTTTACACTAACTCTTGGTCCTCGGCTCTTCTGTGTTTTGGTGAATCTTTTGCCATCGCGCTGGACATATTGAAAGACTTTTATAGAGTCTGGCACAAAGCTTTGATTTTTAAACTTCCCTCTATTCGGAATTTATCCTTCTCTCTGATTTCCCTTCTGGTCATTCTATAGCAGCAGTTGTAGATGGTCACCGTTCTTCCTTTAAATCTGTAAAAAGTGGTGTTCCTCAGGAATGTATTATCCTCAACTCTTTCTTCTTTTCATTAATGACCTTTCTCTCTATTACCTATCCACTCCTATGCTGATGACTCCACCTTTCATTTCTACTTTCACTTTGAAAGATGCCCATCCCAACAGCAGCTAATTGATGCAAGAAGGGTGGCCTTGGAGCAACTGACCTCTGATCTTTCTTGTATCTCAAATTGGGGCAAATTTAATTTTTCAATAACAATTTTAACTTTTTCAATAACTCAAAAACTTCAATTCCATCTCTCTACTCAACACAATCTTCTACATAACTATGATATCTTCAAAAACACTCAACTCAACCTTCATCTGTCCTTAATATTCTTAGTGTTTTTTTTTGTGATCTTTCTTGGAAGGATCACATCACTTCTTTCCTATACAAGCTTCTAAGAGGTTGGGTGTTCTGAGGCGCCTTCGTGATATTCTTCGTGCTCTTCTTCACACAGCTCAAGTTGCTTGCTCTGTCTGGTTGCGTTGTTTGCCCAAGTATGGAGAATTCCTCACACATCTGGGGTGGTTCTACTTATACAGCTTTCCTTGAAAGGGTGGAGTCTAGGGCTTTTTGTCTTATCAACTCTCCTACTCTCACTAATTTTCTAAACTCTTTCTACCTGTTGAATTGCTGCATTACCCTCAGTGTACTATCACTATTACAATGAACATTGCTCTTCTAAACTCTCCTGTCGCATACCTCATCTATTGAGAAGGGCTAATGTGCAAGAGTTTCTACATAGTCTCATCCTTTTCTGTTCAACTTTCTGACCCCAGACTTAACCACTATGCTCAATCTTACATGTAGTCTACTGGTAAAGTTTGAAAAACACTCCCTTTATAGATCCATTTTTCCAACTACCTTTGACTTACTTTCTAACACCATGTATTTGGGCATGTCAGCTTTTAAAGACCAGTTGTGTTATTTCTACAACTATGGTTGTAGAAATAACACAGAGGATATATAAAATTATTTATATATATATATATATATATATATATATATATATATATATATATATATATATATATATATATATATATATATATATATATATATATATATATTGGCTAAAAAGTTAAATAGATAAAGAAAAAATCTGAAATGTAATAAATTTAAGTGATTTATAGCTATTATTATTAGTATTATTATTATTGGTTTATTAATATAGAATTAAATGTTTAAATTTCTTTTATTATAAATGTTAATCTGTAAAATATTTTTAAAGAGTTGGGAGTTGGCTAATATTAATAAACTCCCATAGTCTGGAAAAAAAAAAAAAAAAAAAAAAAATTAATAATAATAATAATAATAATAATAATAATAATAATAATAATAATAATAATAATAAAAATAATAATAATAAATAATTATAAATTTCCATACCTGTATTTGTTCTAATCCCAATTCTTGACCAAAATACTGATTACAGCCTTTAACATCTTCCGAACTGTCTGCGATTTCATCCTTAATTTCAACTTCTGTTTTGATGTCCATAATCAACTTGATTTATTTACTTTTTACAAAAAAAAATTTCTTTATGCGAAAGGTATTAAAAAACACTATCCCTGTAAATTAATTTCAATTAGTTCATATAAAGTATAATTAAAATGTTCAAATACTTTGGGGAACTGAACCCTTCTCTATACAAATAGACCTAATCCAATTTATTATTAGTTTGTTTTTAATTTAATTTATTAATATATTTCCATCACCATATTTGGTATCAAATTTTTGAAGCTTTTAAAAATCTCCAGTGTACAGCAATGTTAATTTTAAGATTTTTAAAAGTTACTTATAAAATGCACTCATTTGTTAAAAACAATATTTTGCTTCACATTCTTTGATAATCTAATCCCTTTAAATGATGAATATCATTCCTAACAATTCTTCCTCCTCTTAATCAGTTTTTATGAAACTTTCACAAAATGCTAAAAATCCACTTCTACCCTGCTTAATGATACACTGAATTTTCATGGGACATATTGAAGTGGAAGACAAAAATTCATGTAAACTCCACAATGTCACAAGCAACAATCAATATTTCCATTAACAAAAGCACTAAAAATGGTTCATATGATAAGACACAATTTACATAACACTGAGAATACTCTAATGAAATTCAATATCAAATCAACAAAAAATTTTCTGTATCATGAGGGATGGCAACAAGGTTGAAGTGGAAGGACTTCATATAAACTTGACTCAAATGATTTAAATGAAATTTATTTCCTTTCAATGAAAATGGCTCATTTTCAAGAAAGGCACTGGAAAAAGAATTTTTGAGTGTGAATTGTCAGGATGATCTATTGCACACAATATTTTGAAGTTTTTGCTGTTGAGTATAAGAAGGGAAGGTGCAAAAAAGTATGCTCCAAAGTAAAGCAAACATTGCACCTTACATAAAAAGGGATATCTTTTTCAAAAACTGCACAGCAGAGACTGTTTTGCCAAAGCAACTTGTTCTCATCTATTATATGTCTAAGTATCTTTCCAGTTCTGAAAGAATGGATTAATGATTTGAAGATAAACTCCTATATCCATTTTATTTATCTAGAAAAAGCATATGACAGTATATCCTGATATAATGCATAGTATAAATTCAGATTCAGATATTTTCTTTTCTTTGGTTTAGGCCCAATGGTATAATGAGGCTCAATCCCCATATGACTAAGCAACAACATGAAAATGATGGCTTTTCCATGCAAGAGTTAGATGAGATTACAACTTTTTAAAAACAACAAATTTAGCTGAGTGTCTATTTTGCAAGGTGTGACGTCTAAAGAGTTTATTTTGTGGTGGTTGTTTTAAATGTAGTAGGACATTAAATGTTGCAAAAACTTATGCAGTTAAGATAGGGAAGGATATCTAGAATTTATAATCATTGTAGTGGTAAGTGAAATGTTAGTTCCAAATCTTATGTGCTTCCCTAAATTAGCTTCTCAATCATTCAACATTAACTTAGGAGTTGGGTGATAATGCATTCTGATGAAGATTACTGTTGTTTTTTTTTTAACTGAAAAATTTAGTCCCAACTGACTATTTGGTTTTGCTCAAACCAAATATTAATTTTATCTAATGCATCCTGCATTCCATGAAGAACAATCTACATTGGGGTTAGAATACAATCAAGATCACCTGCATAAGAGTTTGAAGTAGTGGTTACAATTGTGTGAAAGGTCTAACTACACTTCCCTGAGGAACACCAAATTTCAACACAAATATAAGATTTTATTTTCTGTGAAAACTTGTATTTTTCAACCTTATAAGAAATTTCATTAACAAAGTTGAGAGATGGCCTCTCTCTCAATGCTTTTTCAATGTTCATAAACACTGCCACCATAAATTTTCATTGGACAAAGGTTTCTTGAATTGCATGTTTTAGCTAAAATAAATTTCCAAATGTCAAAATTTAATTGTGGAACTAATCATTCTAATTGCGGCTAATTATTCGATTTTCATCTAAAAAGGGTTAGAGCTGATGAACAACCATCAATACTAAGAGTTTGCATGACATTATACATGTACTAATATTAGGCAGATTCTGGAAAATTCATCTCTGCCTCTGGAGTGTTGCAAAAACATTAGCTCCAGATCTATCAAGGCTATGGGAAAACTTTCAAAGTACAGCTCCAGGTCTGGAGTACTCTAAAAACCTCAACTCTGGCTCCAGAACAGCTCCACTATTCCTTCTTCATAAATGTATTTTGCAATGAGATACCGATTAAAATCGAAATTTCAAAATATCAATATAAAAAATATCGGGCTTAGGTTAAGAATCTTTCTGACCTTATATATCGATATTTTTAAAAATAGTGATATTTTGATGGCAGTAAGCCTCGTCTCGCGGCCGCGCTCTTTTATAGGTTAGGCCTTTATTTTCGGCAACTTCGGTAGTTCAGGTTATGATAAGTCGAACAAAGTTCTCTAGAAAACTAATGTGAGTATATCTGGTGTAATATGGCAGTAGCCCTCACCTTGTGGTAACACTTTTGAATAGGTTCAATATATCAATATTTTCGAATATCGATATTTTCCAAATATCGAATGTCAGAAAGATTCTTAACCTTCACCAAAATATCGAAACTCAGAAACATTCTATACCTAAGCCTATATATATATATATATATATATATATATATATATATATATATATATATATATATATATATATATATATATATATATATATATATATATACAACACTGTACAAATTTATAAAATATTTTTTATAATGCCAATAAATCCAGCAGTCTTGCCATACTGGAAACTCATAAGCTCATTATTTTTAAATCCTTACGCATAGTATATTGTGGCTTAGGTGGAGATTGTTTCTGAGTTTCGATATTTTTTATATCGATATTTTTTTGTCGATATTTTATTTTAATCAATATTTTCCTGCCTATAATTAGCCCTAGGCTACTAAGTCGTGCAAACGTTCTTGTGTACGTTAGGTCTCTTTTACGGCAAATTCTTGTGTAGGTTAGGCCTCTTTTTACGGCAATTTCGGTAGTTCAGGTTATGATAAGTCGAATTAGGTTCTGCTAGAAAAGTAAGTAATAATAATTGTGTCTATGTCTAGTAATAGTACCTCGTACCTCTGACAACTCTCTTGTTTACGATAGGCTTCTCCGATATTTTCAATTTTCAATATTTTTTAACAATCGAAACTCAGAAACAATCTCCACCTTTACCGTATATTGTTAGTTTCAACAACTTAGTTTCATACAAAAAATCCACTACTGTGAACACTACAATTTCCATTACTTTGTTAATTCATTCTTTTTTGGTGTGTGTGTTTTTAGTTTACAAAAACATATTCCAAGGCTCAATTAATAAAAATAATTTCAGACCAATTAAAAGAAAGAAAAACAACCATCAAGAAAGACACATTCACCATATATATATATATATATATAATATATATATATAATATATATATATATATATATATATATATATATATATATATATATATATATATATATATATATAGACCTATTACAAATAAATTATGCTAAAAATAAAACAAAGAAAGTTTGACAATATCTAGTTAACTTTTTAAACATCACAATACCTTTCATATACTCATATAAAACAACAAAGAGTACTAACACTACCTGTGGTAGCAATTATGTAATGTGTATAATTTGTTTCAGGGAAATTATACACATGTAGCAATTAGTTTGCATGAGTATCTCATACAACCACGTACTTTAAAGAACAACGATTCACGGCACGTGACTTTTGTTTACAAGCAAACCTACTTCTATCACAATCTAAATAAAGAGTCTACGCAAACGTGCATTTTTCATTTATAAAACACTTTCGTTATGTTCATTGAAGTGTCTACTTGCTGCGTATTTTTCTGGAACTAAAATGGTCAATGAAAATGAAACCTAGGACCCCCTATATTTAGATTCTTTCCGAGTTATGTTTCAAATACGGGCTTTATTTTTACATAAAATTAATTTTTTTTCACTAAATTCATTCGCTTATTCTAGATTTAATTATTTATATTAATTATATTAATATTTAATAATGATTCGAGTGTAAAAACAGTTCAAAATGCTTGCCGTGCCAAAGCTGTCCCATTCAATCTGGAAAATGTTAAAAATAATCATTAAATGACCATTTTTTTCTTTCTAAAATATCTTAATACATTTATTTGTGACTTGAACATCAATAATTGTATTGTGTTTACTAAGTTTAAAAAAATATCCTCAAATTAGAAGACAATTTTGATATTGCCTAGACCTAATTCTCTAACATATGGGTCCCCTAGACATACTAGACAGATGAAATAGTCAATTTTTTATTTTAAGAAATTATGGTTCCATGTGTTCCTTGTCATTATCCAGTTTAAAAATTTTACTATTTTAGCTGCCATCAATTTCAAAATCGCCTTTAAAATTTGATTGTAATATGTCAGTTTTTAAGAGAGTCTAATTTCTTGTTAAAAATTACCCCATTTTACTATATATATATATATATATATATATATATATATATATATATATATATATATATATATATATATATATATATATATATATATATATATATATATATTTTTGCATAGGCTTGAGCAATGTCTGTCAAGTTAGCAAAAGATTTTAGCTAAAGATTTTTTTTTTAAGGACAAACTTCAGTTGAAAAATAGGACAGACAACCACAGTGTAAAAATAAATAAATAAATAAGAAATAGTAAAATATAAGTTTAAAAATATAATAAATTTAACGAATACGGTTCTATACTCAAAATCGTCATTAGGAAAAGTAGTCAACAGGTCAAAGGGCTGACATTTTTGAAAAAAATCTGATGATCACTTTTCTTTTCAATTTCAAGGTGTCGACATTTTGGACACATGTGAAAAAAAATGTGTCGACTGTTTGACCAACATATTTTTTTTTTTTTTTTTATTATTTTTTTTTTTTTTTTTTTTTTTTTTTTTTTTTTTTTTTTTTTTTTTTTTTTTTTTTTTTTTTTTTTTTTTTATTTATTATTTAGTAGATGCATGGCACACGAACATTTATGTACTCTGCCCCCATACCCCCACATGAGTGATGATGATATATATCTTGATTAATTGATATCGATTTATAGTGTCAACGATTTGGAAGAGTTACAAAAAAAAAGTTGTCAGCCCTTTGACCTTACCAAAAAAAGTTGTTGACATTATTATTTAATTAATTTAATTTATTATTATTTTTTATTTTAATTTCATTAATTTCAATTTAATTAATTATTAAATTATTAATTAAACTAATTAATTTAATTAATTTTATTAATTTAAAATTTTATAAATATTTATAAATTTTATTAATTTTATTTTTTTTTTTTTTTTTATTTTTTTTTAACTATAGATTATTTTTCAATATATTTTTAAATATATATATATTATAATATTTATATTCGTTAAATGTATTATATTTTAAAATAATTCTTATTTATTTATTTATTTTTACACTGAGGTTGTCCATCCTATTTGTCCTCTGAAGTTTGTCCTTAAAAAAAAATCTTTTAGCTAAAGTTTTTTGCTAACTTGACAGACGTGTTTAGAATGCATCTCATATTTTGACTATTTCCAATATACTGAAAATACAGAGATTGTGCTGGATCAAATTATTACCATAAAAAAATAAAACAAAATATTACCAACAATATTGATGAAGAATATTTTTGTATTTCCCTACCATTCACAGGTCGAGGGATGGGGAACAAAGCCCTCCATAAATATACATACGTATGCCATGAATTTGTCTAGTTGTCTTCTATCAAAGTTTACCAAATAGAGTAAACTTTGCTTCTATGGTAGGGACCATAGACTTTTACAACATAGACAGCGCGCCAAATTCAAAAAATGAGCCAAATTAACCTTAATTTGCGAAGCCGTGTGGACCTCCCTAGCTCATTATTGTGTTTATTATTCAACTGGAAAGTGATAACATAATAGAACAAAATGGGATTTTGTTCAGCTCTTAATTGTTCAAATAGATCTACTTTAAATTGTGGAAAGTCATTTTTTCGGTAAGTAATTTAAAAAAATATATATATATTTAAAGATGCTACCTCATAAAATAAGTTTATTTTGATAACTACGGTAGGTAATTAACCAAAAAGTAGGTTGACCATTTCGTTTACTGTAATTAAGATTCCTTTTTATGAAAGTACGCTTAGTCCGTCGAAAAACATCCCTCCAATGATTCCGAGTTGAATGAAAATTAGCAAAATATATATATATATATATATATATATATATATATATATATATATATATATATATATATATATTATATATATATATATATAATATATATATATATATATATATATATTATATATATATATATATATATATATATATATATATATATAATATATAATATATATATATAATAATAAAATATATAAAATAATAAGATAGGGAAAGGAGAGCTTTTCCATTCACGATAATCATATCTCTCTCTCCCGAAGGACAAGAGAACAATTGCCATCAAACCATGGATTTTGAGGAGAAAAAGATTTAGTTGAAGATGGAATGAACTTATTCATCCCATCTACGACAACAGCTCCTACCTTTTCAGCAGAGCCCGAAGCGTACTCTGAGCCAAAGCAAAACTCATTCCAGTGATAGTTAGCATAGAAGCGACCCACTGCCCGAAGATAACCTGATTGAAGTGTCAGGAAGTAGAT
>SEYY01010964.1:2500-5000 GCA_009176605.1 Armadillidium nasatum
CCCGAAATAAGCTTTCATTAAAATGTATATGAATTTATATGCAATCACAAAAAGCAATATTGTATTACAAGAATATTCCTGAAATAAGTTTTCATGTTCGTAAACAACGAGAGAAGGGTTGGCCCCTCTCTGGAGGGTATATTTATTGTAAGTTATATGCAAAGGGTGAGTGATTCTTCCTAATGTGATGTCATTGTTTAAAGTCATCTTGACGTCGATGTGATGTCATTGTTTAAAGTCATCATGACGTCGATGCAATGTCATTGTTAAGCGTCATCATGACGTCGATGTGATGTCAGTGTTCAAAGTCATCATAACATCGATGTGCTGTCATTGTTCAAAGATCATGACGTCGATGTGATGTCATTGTTCAAAGTCATAATGATATCAACAATTTTCATAAAGTGGTCCAAATGTGGGCCATTATTATTATTATTATTATTATTATTATTATTATTATTATTATTATCAGTTATTCTTATTATTAGTATTATTAAGTGATATTATTAATGCTACTATAAATGATACCATAGCATGATACTATTAATGATACTATTGTAATATTTATCACTAAATATTACTTGTGTTTTTGTTATTTTAGGAGTAAAGAATTAATAAACTCTCTCCTACTTTCAAACTCCTCTTGACCCTTCTATCTCGTTGGTGCACTATTTCTATATTTTTCTATATCTTTTCCATATTTATATCTTTTCCTTTTTCTATATCTTTGTGTTTCCTTTAATCTACAATGGCAGGTGCTCGAGGGTATTGGTATAGTATACTATGGTATTGGCGTCTGGCATTCCTCCACTTTATAAAATAACTTTTTACCAATAACTTACTATCGATATGTCAAAAAAATTACTTTTCCACAATTCATTTGTTACGATTCCTGTATTAATATTTTACAACTTTTATCTGTAACTTAAATCCAATAACTTGCTACAAATAACTTTTAACCAATAACTTACTATCGATAACTTCAAAAAGTACTTTTCAACACTTCTTCTGTTACGATTCGTGTATTACTATTTTACAACTTTTATCTGTAACTTAATTCTAATAACTTGCTACAAATAACTTTTTACCAATAACTTACTATCGATAACTTCAAAAAGTACTTTTCAACACTTCTTCTTATGTTACGATTCTTGTATTACTATTTTACAACCATTATCTGTAACTTAATTCTAATAGCTTGCTACAAATAACTTTTTACTAATAAGTTACCATCGATAACTTCAAAATGAGTACTTTTCAACACTTTCTCTGTTACGGTTCGTGTATTACTATTTTACAACTTTTATCTGTAACTTTCCAATAACTTGCTTCAAATAACTTTTTACTAATAACTTTCCATCGATAACTTTAACTTTTAAATTCAACTTTTTCAGATAAGATAGGTTTAAAGTATGCTATCTAGTTACATATTTTATTGAAAGAATATCAGAAAAATAAATAAATAAATAAAAAGATACATAAATAAATAAATAAATAAAAAAATAAATAAATAAATAAATACATAAATAAATAAATAAATAATTGAAGAGAAGCTAAAAACCAAAGAACTTTCTTTAAGTTTAAAAGTTAGAGGTGAAATTTATCATTTCATAAGTTCTTGTTAAATCAATTTTCTTTTTGTTTTTCTGTCTATTTCTCTCCCTCTCTCTCTCTCTCCTTTTTCTCTTACTCTTTCTCTCTCTGTATGTCTGCCTGTCTGCCTGTCCGTCTGTCTGTCTGTCTGTCTGTCTGTCTGTCTGTCTGTCTGTCTGTGTCTCTTCCTCTCTCAATTCTCTCTCTCTCTCTCAATTCTCCCTCTCCCTCTCTCTCTCTCTCTCTCTGTCTCTCTCTATCTCTCTCTCTCTCTCAATTCTCTCCTCTCCCTCTTTCTCTCACTCTCAATTCTCCCTTTCTCTCTCTCTTTTTCTCTCTCTCTCTCTCTCTCTCTCTCTCTCTCTCTCTCTCTCTCTCTCTCTCTCTCTCTCTCTCTCTCTCTCTCTCTCTCTCTCTCTCTCTCTCTCTCTCTCTAACATGTTCAACAACTGTCGACACAATTAAAGTATTTTAACTGCCAATAAATCATTTTCAACATCACCGTAATTACTGACAAAATAATTTCCAAGAAATAAATTCCTCTTCAAAAAAATAGATTTGAATACTATTATAAAAACATAAATAATGGTAAATTAATTTATTTAGACTATTAGTCAAAATGGTATATATAATATATATATATATATATATATATATATATATATATATATATATATATATATATATATATATATATATATATATATATATATATATATATACATATATATATATATATATATATATATATATATATATATATATATATATATATATATATATATATATATATATATATATATATATATATATATATATATATATATATATATATATATATATATATATATATATATATATATATATATATATATATATATATATATAGATATATATAATTTCTTGT
>SEYY01010964.1:10000-17500 GCA_009176605.1 Armadillidium nasatum
AAGATTTAAATACAAATTTTTTTCCCATCCTTTTTTTTTTATTTATTTAAAACTCCTTTAGTTCGTTTCCCATCATTTTTTAATATAAAACTCCTTAGTTCTTTTTCCATCCTTTTTTGATATAAAACTCCTTTAGTCCCTTGCACATAATTTTTTAATATATATAAAACTCCTTAGTTCCTTTTCCATCCTTTTTTGATATAAAACTCCTTAATCCCTTGCCCATAATTTTTTAATACAAAACACCTTAGTTCTTTTTCCATCCTTTTTTGATATAAAACTCTTTAGTCCCTTGCCCATAATTTTTAAATATAAAACTCCTTTAGTTCGATTCCGATCGTTTTTTAATATAAAACTCCTTTAGTCCCTTGCCCATAATTTTTTAATATAAAACTCCTTTAGTTCGTTTCCGATCATTTTTTAATATAAAACTCCTTTAGTTCGAGGACCCCTTTATTAGCCCCTTTTATCTAGATCCTTTGAGTGGAAACTTGACTTTTCCAGAAGTTAATTTTGAGAGATGAGGATTTGACAGAGAAGACAAAATTGGCTCAAAAAAAGATACTTTATTTTCCTTTTTTTATTTTTTTTTATTTTTTAACTTTTTTTTTATTTTTTTTTTTTATTTTTTTTTTTTTTTTTTTTTTTTTTTTTTTTTTTTAATTTTAATTATTATTAATATTAATATAATAATAAATGATAATTTAATTAACAATAATATAATAATAATAAATAATAATAATAAAATAATAATAATAAGATAATAATAATAATATAATATAATAATAATAATAATAATATAATAATAATAATAATAATAATAAAATACAAAATATAATAAAAATATTAATAATAATAATAATAATAGTGAATAATAATAATAATAATATAATATATATAATATAATATAATTAATAATATAATAATAATAATATAATAATAATATATTATAATAATAATAATAATAATTTAATGATAAAAAATAAATAGTAAATAATAATAAAATAATAATAATAATAATAAATAATAATATAAATAATAATAATATTTTAATATAATAATAATAATAATTATAATAATAATAATAATAATAGTAATAATAATAATATAAATAATAATTAATAATAGTATATAATAATACTAATAAAATAATAATAATAATAATAATAATAATAATAATAATAATAATAATAATAATAATAAATAATAATAATGATAATCATAATATTAATATAAAAATAATAGTAGAAATAATAATAATGTTATTTTACATTCAAAATTTTTAAATGTATGCATAACCATTCAAATTTATTGTTAGCGCCATTTCCTAACGAACCGCTGAATAAAGTCATATTTTACGGAAGCTAAAAAAAAACTCAATTTTTCCTTGTAAAAATACGAGGAATTTAAAGAAAATGAGAATACCTGGCAAGGTTGCCAACTTTCTGCGTCACTCTGACAGAACTCTAATTTTCAGTTGAAAATATTAAAATATAAATGCAAGTTATTTATAAAAGTTCTGAAAAAACAGATTTGCAATTCATTTCGAGAAAAAGAACAAATTGCTAAATCCTTTGGAGCTTCACCACCAGTTGTTCAGTTTTGGATATATTTTTAGAGAAAAAGAATTTTCTCTTCTTCTTTTGTTGCTTCACCACAAATTACGAAGGCTGTATTTAATTATTTAAGTAAAAGATCTTTTCGAATATTAAATATAAACATTTCTTTTCCTTTATCTAAAATTGGCTATAACTGCCAGACCCATACGTTGTATTAATGAAATATGAGTATCTTTAGAAAGTAAAGAGAGAGAGAGAGAGAGAGAGAGAGAGAGAGAGAGAGAGAGAGAGAGAGAGAGAGAGAGAGAGAGAGAGAGAGAGAGAGAGAAAGAGAGAGAGAGAGAAACAAAATAAAAATATTTTATATTAAATAAAATACACTCACACAATACACATACACTTCAAAAACATTATTCCCTTTGAAACTAGCTCATAATATTATTAATAATGATAATAATGATAATCTTCTTTACATAGGGAAAATAATACAATTCACAGGCGAAATAACTCAAATAAAAAGTTCTATTTTAATCTCTCTCTCTCTCTCTCTCTCTCTCTCTCTCTCTCTCTCTCTCTCTCTCTCTCTCTCTCTCTCTCTCTCCTCTTTCTGTCTCTCTCTTTATCTCGCTTTCCAACTAAATAACTTACTTCCATCACACGAAACCATGCTAACAGTCCATAAATTATTTGATTATTTCATGATAATTACAAACTAAACAATTTCCAAGAATAAAACTTCCCTCAAATTAAGTATATATTTTAAATAATAGATATAAAATAATGTTTCAAGAATATTAGCTAAAATAAAGTTATAACTTGTAATTATTTGTTATTTCAAAACTTCTTTTAATTAAAATATAATTTATAAAATTAAGAAAATAATAATGAACTCTTTCATATAAAAATAAACTCATGAACATGTAAAGAAATTAAAAATTCTTAAGAAATAAGTAATAATTTAGAGTGAAACCAACGGAAAAGATTTTAAAATTCCCACAAAGGAGAGGCGAACTTTTATTGAATTAGACGAAGTATCTTGGGAACTCAAAAAAGGAATTTAAAGCTTTTGAGGAATTTTTAGGCTTAATTTTGATGCAACTTGGCAAAAATATTAGTGTTTTTATGGTACTTCATGCAATAAAATGAAAGGATGGAGGAAAAGAAAGGGAAAGAAGAGAGGCAAGAGAGAGAAAGTTCTCCGAGAGAGGAAGAATATAGAATGATTGTAACTATAGATAGATAGTTGGGTTGAATAGAGATTATAGAAAGAGATGTATATAGATAGCTAGATAGAGAGTGAGAGCAAGGGATTGAGGGAGATAGGTGTAAAACATAGAGAGAGAGAGAGAGGAAGAGTAAAATCTAAACAGATATATAGAGAAAGAGAGAGACAGAGAGAAGAAAGAGAAGAGATGGAGAGAGAAAGAAAGAGAAGAATAGGAACAGATATAGAGAGATAGAGAGAGAGAAGGTAAGAGAGAATGAGAAGAAAAGGAATAGAAAGAAAAAGTAGAGAGAGAGAGAGAAGAGATAGGGAAGACAGAGAGAAAGTGAAAGAGGGAGAGCAGAAAGAGAAGAAAATAGGAGAGGGAGAGTAGAAACAGAAGCAGAGAGAAAAATAGAAGAGAATTATGAGAATGTGAGAGAGGTAGAGAAGAAAGAAAACAAATAGAGAGATCGAGAGAGAAAGATAACAAACAGAGAGAGAGAGAGAGAAAGAAAATAAGTAAAAAGAGAGAAAAAGGTAGCAAATAGAGAGAGAGAAAGGGGACAAATAGAAAGAGAGGGAGAGAGAGAGGGAAAGAGGGAAAATTATCTTTTATCAAACGTCCGTTATTTATTTCTACATTTCCTTTCTCAAATATGAACCGTTATTTCTCCCTCCAATATTACCTAAATATATTTATCTTCTCTCTCGTTTCAATTATTTATATAAGCAATTTTTATCAGACACTCCTAATGTAATTGATATATATATATATATATATATATATATATATATATATATATATATATATATATATATATATATATATATATATATATATGATATATATAAGAATACAGTCGTTAAAGAAGTTCGTTCCTATTAGGCTGGAAATAAATATTTATATAAAATGGAGATCATTTCAGGTTCAGCCAATCATAGTTCAATTAAGCCCCGCTGAATGTTTTTATTTTTTTTTATTCAAAATAGAGCTTTTATGAAATGATCTCCATTTTATATAAATATTTATTTCCAGCCTAATAGGAACGAACTTCTGTTGACGACTGTACCTATAATTATATATTTTTCCCATTACCTATCTACTTATATCTATGTGATCTGCATTGCAGATATTCTCTCCAAAGAAATATAAAAATATTTGATCTTCGTTTTGTTTAAATAATGATAAAATAACAGAGGTAATATTTAGATATAATAAATATTTTATTAACATGTTTAAATCTTTAGTGTATATCGCTTTTGTTTGCTTAATATTATCTAGTATATATTTATTTATTTATATTATATATTATTTATTTTAATATTATTTAGTATTTATTTTCTTTCCTATGTTATTATTATTATTATTATTATTATTATTATTATTATTATTATTATTATTATTATAATTATTATATTATTATATTATTATTATTTATATTATTTATTTATTTTATTTTATTTATTATTTATTATACGTTAATTTATTATCATAGTATTAGTTATTTTTAATTTAATCATTATTATTATTATTATTATTATTATTATTATTATTATTATTATTATTATTATTATTAATTATTATTATTATTATTATTATTATTATTACTATTATCATTATTATTATTATCATTATCCTAATTATTATTTTATAATTATTAATATTATTATCATTTTATTATTACTATTTATTGCTATTATGATCAATAGTAGTGATATAAAATAGATTTGAAATTTTAAATTACTTAGAATTAATACGAGACAAATGGAGATGAAAATGCTTCAATATTTGCCCCTCTTTTCCCTCCCCCATTCATAGAATTTTCTATCCCCCAATTTCTCCTCTCCTTACCCCCCTCCCCCGCATGTCAAACACGTGATAATTACTTCATTTGCAAATGGATGCAATTAAAACTGAAATTATCTTTTCGATCATTGCTTCTCCTATAAATATAGGCTACTATTAACCACTATCCGATAATACTATTGCTAGTACTTCTATTAAGGACTTCTAAAATATACACTGCTTTAAAGCATATATTATATATATATATATATATATATATATATATATATATATATATATATATATATATATATATATATATATATATATATATATATATATATATATATATATATATATTATATATATATATATATATATATATATATATATATATATATATAATATTATATATATATATATATATATATATATATTATATATATATATATATATATATATATATACATATATATATATATATATATATATATATATATATATATAATATATATATATATATATATATATATATATATATAATATATATATATATATATATATATATATATATATATATATATATATATATATATATATATATATATATATAATATATATATATATATATATATATATATATATATATATATATATATATATATATATATATATATATATGTGTGTAAATAATAACTAGTAGTTATATTTTGGTGTGGTGCTACATAATTTTGAGAGTTCTTTTCTCTTTATACTTAAAAATTGTAATTTATATTTTTTTTTTTCGTAAAAAAATATTTAATATGTAAATAAAAACATTTTTATTAAATTCCTTGAGTAAATATTTAAATATCCTTTGTAAGTTTAATTAGTTTGTTCATCAGTTAATGATATTTACGATGTGTTTAATTTATTGTATATTTATTAGTGATATAAGCGTTAAAAAGCTTTTCGAAATAATTATTATTATTATTATTATTATTATTATTATTATTATTATTATTATATTATTATTATTATTATTATTACTATTATTGTTATTATTATTATTGCTATTATCATTGGTATTATCATTATTATTATTATCATTATTATTATACTATTATTATTATTGCATTATTATTATTATTATTTTAATTATTATTGTTATTATTATCATCATAACAATTATTATTACTATTATCTTTATTAATTTTTTTATTATTATTATTATCGTTATTTTTTATTATTATTATTAGTATTATTATTATAATATTATTATTATTTGTGTTATTATTTATCTTTATATTCTATCTATGCTAACATCAAATTCGTGTTATACTAATCTATAGAAAATGGAAAAGGGCTTTATTAAAAAGTAGTTTCGCCAGTGTTCGTGCTTTGAAGTGGGTGTTTATGTGTGTATTTTATTTAATATAAAATTTATATATATTTTTATCTTTCTCTCTCTGTCTCTCTCTCTCTCTCTCTCTCTCTCTCTCTCTCTCTCTCTCTCTCTCTCTCTCTCTCTCTCTCTTAATCTCACTTTATTTTTCTTCATTTCTCTCTCTCTCTCTCTCTCTCTCTCTCTCTTTCTTTCCCTTTCTCTCTTTCTTTTTCTTCCTTTCTCTCTCTCACTCTCTGTCTCTCTTTCTCTATGTCTCTCTCTCTATGTCTCTCTTTCTTTATCTCCCTTTCCAATTAAATAACTTACTTCCAGCCCACGAAACCATGCTAACAGTCCATAAATTATTTGTTTTTTTCTTGATAATTACAAACTAAACAATTTCCAAGAAGTAAAACTTTCCTTTAATTAAGTATTTATTTTTAAAGTGTCCAAAAATAATAGATAATAAAAAATATATATTTTAAAAATATATATATATATAAATATATAAAAAAAAAAAAAAAAAAAAAAAAAAAAATATTTTATAAAATTAAAAAAAATAAAAAAAAAAAAAAAAAAAAAAAAAAAAAAAAAAAAAAAAAAAAAAAAAAAAAAAAAAAAAATTCTTAAGAAATAAGCAATAATTTAGGGTGTAACCAGCGGAAAAGATTTTAAAATTCCCACAAAGGAGAGGCGAACTTTTATGGAATTAGACGAAGTATTTTGGGAACTCTAAAAAGGAATTTAAAGCTTTTGAGGAATTTTTAGGCTTAATTTTGATACGACTTTGCAAAAATATTAATGTTTTTATGGTGCTTCATGCAATAAAATGAAAGGAAGGAGGAAAAGAGAGGAAGAGAAAGATAGAGAGAGACAGAAAGAGAGAAAGAGAAAGATAGAGTGAGAGAGAAAGAGAGAGAGGAAGTGAGAGAGGAAGAGAATAATGGAAATAGATATAGAGAAGAAGAGACAGAAAAAATGAGAGAGGGAGAGAGAGGAAGAGAAGAATGGGAACAGATATAGAGGGAAAGAAAGAGACAGAGAGAACAAATGGAAGAGAGAGAAGGTGAGGTAGAATGAGAAGAAAAGGAAAAGAAAGAAAAAAATAAGGGAGAGATAAAAGAAACGGAAGACAAAGAGCAAGAAGAAAGTGAAAAGTGAGAGAAATTGAAAGAGGGAGAATAGAAAGATAAGAAAGTGAGGGAGGGAGAGAAGAAAGGAAAATCAGAGAAATAAATGAGAGAGAGAGAAGTAAGAGGAGAAATAAGAAAAAATGAGAGAGGTAGAGAAGAAAGAGAATTAATAGAAAGATTGAGAAAGAAAGAGGGAAAATTATCATTAATTGCAATCAAACGTCCGTCATTTATTACTACATTTCCTTTCTCAAATAGGGACCGTTATTTCTCCTCCAATATTACCTAAATATATTTACTTTTTCTCACGTTTCACTTATTTATAAAAGCAATTTTTATCAGACACTCCTAATGTAATTGATATATATATATATATAATATATATATAATATATATATATATATATATATATATATATATATATATATATATATATATATATATATATA
>SEYY01010964.1:25000-27500 GCA_009176605.1 Armadillidium nasatum
ATATATATATATATATATATATATATATATATATATATATATATATATATATATATATATATATATATATATATATATATATATATATATATATATATATATATATATATATATATATATATATATATATATATATATATATATATATATGTGTGTTTGTTTGTTTCTTGCTCTAATATGTTTACAACAAAGGATAAACTTTTGCGTAGAAAATCTATTATCGAAAAAGAAAGTTTTTCAAATATATTATAAGAACATTTCAGTAATTCAATTTTCATTGTTGAATTATTAATCTTTTCTTTGTACAAAAGTATTAGAAAAAATGTTTGAAGAAAAATTACTCTCCCTCTCTCTATCTCTCTCTCTCTCTCTCTCTCTCTCTCTCTCTCTCTCTCTCTCTCTCTCTCTCTCTCTCTCTCTCTCTCTCTCTCTCTCTCTCTCTCTCTGATTAACAAACTTTCAGCAACTTTCCGAGAACAAAAGCATTATATTGCCGATAAATCTTTTACAAATTTATGGACTTAGATAAATAACTAATCTGCTTCAAAATAAACCACCAAACTTTTATTGGAGCATAAATGATAGATATCAGATTTATTTAAAAGATTAGCCAAAATATAGTTATTTCTTGTAATTATTTAATACACATACACACTATATATATATATATATATATATATATATATATATATATATATATATATATATATATATATATATATATATATATATATATATATATATATATATATATATATATATATATATATAATAGATAGAGAGAGAAAAGAGATAACAGATAGATAGATTGACAGAAAGATAGATCGATATATAGATAGAGAGAAGGTAGAAAACCATTCATAATTTTCAGTATCATTGCCTTCTTGACTTTGCAAGTCAAAGGATAATCGATACTACTATTCAAGTTTTATTAACCTTTCGCTAACCTTGAAATCTTCTTATAAGTATCGTAAGACCCTAAAATTATTTTACATCTTTCAAATGTGTCATAAAATAGGCTACGAGTAAGTAGAAATGTGAATCGATATTGTAACATATGATGAATTAAAAATGGTCCATTTTTTTTAAAAGGAAATAATCTTTTTCAAATTTTAAAGATAAAAATATTTAATCTCTAAAATTATTACTCCCTTCCCTTTGAAATTGTCCTTTAATTTTACATTCATTTTTATTATATATCCTCGAGCAACGAATTTTTAAAATGAAAATATAATCTTTGAAGTGAAGCTCAATTTTCAAAAGCCGGTGAACTTTTTCTCATTTTAACTTCCCTCTTAATTTTTCTGTACATTTTTTCATATTTTATAAGTAATTAAGGCGAATTTTTAAAAGGGTTATTATGACTTGGTAATTAACGAAAAATATTTTAATATATATTTATTTTAAAAAAAAAAAAAAAAAAAAAAAAAAAAAAAAAATTTTATATATATATATATATATATATATATATATATATATATATATATATATATATATATATATATATATATTATATATATATATATATATATATATATATATATATATATATATATATATATATATATATATATATATATATATATATATATATATATATATATATATATATATATATAATATATATATATATATATATATATATATATATATATATATATATATATATATATATATATATATATATATATATATTATATATATATATATATATATATATATATATATATATATATATGAATAGGCGACAAGGCTGGATCATACGAGAAGAACGAAGAGCAAGGGCAACGGGACTAGCAACGCAGGTCTATAATTACAGGCCTATAACTCAAGGACCAGCATGGGAAACCATAGCTCAGAAAAACATCACATAGAGGTCTCTGAAAGACTGTTTACAAGTTAGATGAAGACAGTGCTTGTCCCACTGAAAGGGTAAAAACCCTTACCTGTGAGTTTGAATAAACCTTCAGGATTGCCACCGAGACTAAAGAGCAGAAAAACAGGATCTTCTAGAGCCCTGTAGGAGGGAGACATTTAAGAACAGATGGAGAAAACTGCTGGTTACTCTGACAGAGTGAAGACCCTTCCAGGGAGATGATGAAAGATGAAGATATATATATATATATATATATATATATATATATATATATATATATATATATATATATATATATATATATATATATATATATATATATTGAAATTAATGTCTGCTATTGGAATCGAACCAACAACCTTTGAGATGGAAAGTCTAGCGCGATAATCACTCTGCTACGACAGTACAAAAAGGAATTGCACTGGAACCTGCCCACGATTTACTTTCGCGGCGTCAAGCCCAAAGGACTCCCAAACTGCAACACGAGCAAAGGTAACGAGGTCAAAGGTCGAGTCCATCACTCGCAGACAACTGACCTCGTTACCCTTTGCTCGTGTTGCAGTCGGGGGAGTCCTTTGGGCTTGACGCCGCGAAAGTAAATCGTGGGCAGGTTCCAATGCAATT
>SEYY01010964.1:37500-42500 GCA_009176605.1 Armadillidium nasatum
ATTAATGGGGGATATACACCTCAGAAAATTTATCAATCTCTCTCTCTCTCTCTCTCTCTCTCTCTCTCTCTCTCTCTCTCTCTCTCTCTCTCTAACTCTGTCTGTGTAGCTAAATGTCAAGCTTCTCTTTTTCCCGTTTCTCTCTCTATTTTACTATCTCAGTGTTCCTATTCTCTCAGTCTCTCTCTCTCTCTCTCTCTCTCTCTCTATCTCTTCTCTCTCTTTTTAAGGTAACTTTTAATAACTTCAAGAACGAATGCATTTTATCGCCAATGAATCATTTGCGAATCCACAGAAATTACGAACCAAACGACTTACAAGAAGTAAAACTTTTCAAAATGATTACTTATATAAAATTTATTGTAGCATAAATAGCAAATATTAGGTTATTTATTATAGACAAAATATATTATTATTATTATATTATTATATTTTATATATATATATATATATATATATATAATTATATATAATATAATATATATATATATATATATATATATATATATTATATATATATATATATATATATATATATATATATATATATATATATATATATATATATATATATATATATATATATATATATATATATATATATATATATATATATATATATATATATATATATATATACAAATTCGTGCAAGTAATCTGATATAGAAAATAAAAAACTGTCATGTATATGATAAAAGTAGAATAAAATTATAAGAATATATCTTATAATACTTGAATAAATAACAATGATACAATTTGATAAGAAACTTCATTTAATTAAATAATATATAATAATAATAATAATAATAATAATAATAATAATAATAATAATAATAATATGTAATAATGTACTAAATAATAATAATAATAATAATAATAATAATACTTAATAATAATAATAATATAATATAATAATATAATAATATAATAATATAATAATAATAATAATAATTTAATAAATAATAATAATAATAATAATAATAATAATAATAATAATAATATAATAATATAAATAATAATAATAATAATAATAATAATAATAATAATAATAATAATAATAATAATAATAATAATAATAATAATAAATAATAATAATAATAATAATAATAATAATAATAATAATAATAATAATAATAATAATATAATCAGATTAAACGGGTTCTTGCGTATGACAAGCAATTCGTAAGAACCCCCCCAAAAAAAAAAAAAAAAAAATTATATAAATATTCGATAATGTAAAATAAAACCAGCCGAAGTGGTTTTTAAATTACTTAAAGAACGATACGAATCTTTATGAAATTGAACAAAACATTTTGGGAACGTAAAAAAGATATTTTGGGCTTTTAAATCATTTTTGAACTTAACCTTGATCCATTTTCTTTTTTATATCTTTTTAGTTTTCAATAAAAGGAAAGAGAGAGAGAGAGAGAGAGAGAGAGAGAGAGAGAGAGAGAGAGAGAGAGAGAGAGAGAGAAAGAAATATTAAATGTTAGATAAGGAATGGAAATAAAGAGAGATATGTGTGATTTTTTATGTGAGAACAGAGAGAGAGAGAGAGAGAGAGAGAGAGAGAGAGAGAGAGAGAGAGAGAGAGAGAGAGAGAGAGAAAGAGATATAAAATGAAATAGTAAAGGAATGAGAAGAAAAAGAGAGAAAAGAAGTAGAACAAGAAACATGAAAGAAGTAGAAAGAGAAGAAGCGTGAATTTTATTTGTGAATGAGGGAGAGGATTGGAGAGACAAATTAATAAAGATAATTGATAAATAAAGGGTAAGGAAAAAAGGGTAAGAAAGAGAGAGTAATAGATAGAGAGTAAGAGAGAGAAAGAGAGAAAGAGAGAGAGAGATTAAGAGAGTAAGAGATAGAGAAAGAGAAAGAAAGAAAGAGTGAGAGAGAGAGAAAGAGAGACAGAGAGAGAGACATAGAGAGAGAGAAAGAAAGAAAGAGTGAGAGAGAGAGAGAGAGAGAGAGAGAAAGACCTCATTTGAGGTAATTGAATAAGCCATTTTTCATATTTAATTTCCTCAAAATGGACCAATATTTCTTCCCCAAAATTGACTAATATTTTAGTATTTCACAGAAATATAATTTATTTATATCATAAAATTTTTATTTATTCCAATATTATAATATAATATATATATATATATATATATATATATATATATATATATATATATATATATATATATAATATATATATATATATATATATATATATATATATATATATATATATATATATATATATATATATATATATATATATATATATATATATATATATATATATATATATATATATATATATATATATATATATATATATATATTATATCTTTTTCTGCGGTTAATATTTATAACAAAAGTTAAACTTATGCATAGATAATTATAATTGATTAGCGTAAAACGAAGTTTCTCAACCATTGTCTTTAGAGCGTTTGTATAATTTATTTTTTCTGCCTCAATTATTAAACATTTCTTTCCACAAAAGTTTTTGAAAAGACGTTTTGAAGACAAACAAAAAATGTAATTTAATACAAATATTTATAGAGGTCTTTTTCCATTTGATAGATCAAATAAAACGAAATCTAAAACTTTACGGAAGATGTAAAACTTAAATTAAAAATTAAATTAAAAATTGAATTCCTTTTTTAATCTGTTTGTGAAACGTAATTTTATAAATAAGAAAAATATATTGCTAGAAGTGGAGCACAAAAAGTTGTAAACCAAAATTCCTTGTTATTTGTGTAAAAAATAAGGAAAGACAAATATTTAGGCAAGGCAAGAAGGGGGAGTATTTAGGCAATCGACTTTGTTAAAAAAAAAAAATTTGATAAATAAATAAATAAAATAAAAACGTTTTGAAAATATCAAATATTTCTTCTATTTTTTTAAAAACTTTCTTTTATAACTTCCTACAATTCAATTCAACTCTTACACTAAAGAATTCTATTAAAAAATTCAAGCCTAATGCTATTTTAGTAATATTTGAAAAAAGAAAAAAAGAAAATAAAAAGAAAGGACAAGAATTTTATAGCATGTAAAAACAAGCTTTAACTTATAAATTTATAATTAATATGGGAGATATATAACACTTCAAAAGAGCATTATCAATCTCTCTCTCACTTTCTCTCTCTCTTTCTCTATCTTCCTCTAGAACTCTCTCTGTGTTGCCAAATGTGAAGCTATCTCTTTTTTTCGTTTCTTTCACTTTTCTTCCACTATACCACACTCTGCCTATCTATCTCTACATCAGTCTTCCTCTTCTCTCAGTCTCTCAATCTCTCTCTCTCTCTCTCTTTCTCTCTCTCTCTCTCTCTCTCTCTCTCTCTCTCTCTCTCTCTCTCTTCTCTCTTCAGAGAACGAATGCATTTTATCGCCAATGAATCATTTGCGAATCCACAGAAATTACGGACCAAACGACTTACAAGAAGTAAAACTGCTTTCAAAATGATTACTTATATAATATTTATTGTGCATAAATAGCAAATATTAGGGTTATTTAGATTATTAGCCAAAATATAGTTATTCGTTGCAATTATATATATATATATATATATATATATATATATATATATATATATATATATATATATATATATATATATATATATATATATATATATATATATATATATTAATATAAATATAATAATATATAATAATAATAATATATATATAATATATAATAATAATAATAATAATAATATATAATAATAATAAAATAATAATAATAATAATAATAATGTACTTCAGATTAAACTGGCCCTTTCCTATGACAAGCTACTGGTATGTACTGAAAAGAAAAAAAAAAGTTTTGAGAAATATTCAATATTGTAAGGTAAAACCAATGCAAAATGTTCTTAAATTACTTGAAGAACGATACGAAACATTGTGTAAATTGAACGAAACATTTTGGGAACGTAAAAAAGATATTTTGGCCTTTTAAAGCTTTTTTAAATTTAATGCTTGATCCATTTCTTTTTTTTATATATCTTTTTAGTTTACAATAAAGGAAAGAAGAGAGAGAAGAGAGAGAGAGGGAGAGAGAGAAGGAGAGATAGAAATATTAAAAGTTGGATAAGAAATGTAAAGAAAGGAAGATACAGGAATGATATAGAGAGAAGAAAGAGAAGAGGTATAAAAAGAAAGAGTAAGAGATTGAGAAGTAAAAGATTGAAAAGAGAAAATAAAGAAATAGAAAGAGAGTCGAAGGATGAATTTTATTTGGATAGAGATATTGATAACGAGGATAGATAGAAGAAAAAAGGACAACAAAGAGAGAATAGATAAAGAGTAGAGAGAGAGAGAGAAAGAGAGAGAGATAGAAAGAGAACAACCTCATTTGAGATAATTGAATAAGTAATTTTTTATATTTAATTTCCCCAAAATGGACCAATATTTCTTGTCCAAAATTGCCTAATAATATTTTAATATTTCTCTGTAATATAATTTATTTATATCATTAAGTTTTTATTACATTCTTCTAAAATTCCTCATATTATATATATATATATATATATATATATATATATATATATATATATATATATTATATATATATATATATATATATAATATATATATATATATATATATATATATATATATATATATATATATATATATATATATATATATATATATATATATATATATATATATATATATATATATATATATATATATATATATATATATATATATATATATATATATATATATTATATATATATATATATATATATATATATATATATATATATATATATATATATATATATATATATATATATATATATATATATATATATATATATATATATATATAGTATTATATAATATATATATATATATAATATATATTATTAATATATATATATATAATCTTTCATAAAAAATTGATCTAAATAATAAATAATTTGTAAGGAAATATTTTAATTTATTTTTAACTTTTCAAATCATTTTCAATTGAATAATTTTATATCAAATATTTA
>SEYY01010965.1:10000-12885 GCA_009176605.1 Armadillidium nasatum
AGGAGTATTTCCCTGATGCAGAAATACGTTCTCGAATTCCTCTATTGGTAAACATTTCAATCCTCTTTCCAAAAACCATCTCCAATAACTTTTATAAATCACATTTTTATTTTGTTATTTTCTTTGATGGATTTATAACTAATATTCTTACTAAAGACTAAGGATGTGATTTTTTAGGACACTTTCCCATAGACTTTCCTTTCATGTAGCAAAACACTGCAAACCTCCTCTTTCTCCTCCTCATCTCAGGTGTTCATGTCATTTCGTGATAATAAGAATGTTTATTATTTGAGTTAGTGGAAGGCAGAAATCTCTGATAGTAAGGAAAGCTGTCTCTGTCTGTCTGTCTGTCTGTCTGTCTGTCTGTCTCTCTCTCTCTCTCTCTCTATATATATATATATATATATATATATATATATATATATATATATATATATATAATATATATATATATATATATATATATATATATATATATATATAACTCTGGTGGGGAAAGGCCAGACACCTACTAATTTCATCAAATTTGGAAAAAATAGGAAATCAGTTGAAGTTAAAGGCCATCATGTCCCGATGCATGGCGTTTGAAAGTGTGTAGTACAAAAAATGTTTGGGAAAACAGAAAAGGGAGTGTGTTCCAGATTTTACCAGCAGAGTATATATAAGGTTGAGCATAACAGTAAAGTAAGGGGTCGGAAAGTTTTACAGAGAAAGGATAAGACAGTGTAGAAAGGCGTGTCGCAAGAGCCCTTCACAATGGAGGAGGTATGCGACGTGAAAGTTCAGAAGAGCAGTGTCCATTGTAACAGCGATAGTATAGAGACAGTGACGAAACAATTCGACTGGCTAAAAGACACTGGAGACAATTAGTGAGAGCGTAAGAGTTGATAAGACGAAAAGCCCTAGATTTTATCTTTTCAAGAAGAGCTTTATGAGTGGGACCACTATAGATGTGTGAAGTGTACTCCATACAGGGGCGAATAACACCCATATGAAGAGCAAGAAACTGGAGTAGCAAGAAGAAATTACGCAGGCGCCTCAGAACAGCCAAACTCTTAGAAGCTTGTTTAGAAAGAGAAGTAATGTGATCTTTCCAAGAAAGATCACGAGAAAAAGAAACCCCAATAATATTAAGGAGAGACAAAGGTTTGAGCTGGGTGTTTTCGAAGAAGATGTCATAGTTGTGTGGAAGGTTGAGTCTAGTAGGGAGATTTAGGAACTGAGTTTTTGAAGCATTAAAAACAACCATATTTTTATTGCCCCAATTTGAAATATGAGAATGATCAAAAGTTAGTTACTCCAAGTCGGTTTACTGAGTTTGGGAGGGGCGTCTTTTAAACTGAAAGTAGTAATGAGAGGTGGAGTCATCAGCACAGGAGTGGATAGGTGATGAAATAATAAAGGTCACTGATGAAAAGTAGAAAAAGTATTGGAGATAGCGACACATCCACTATATAGAATATATATATATATATATATATATATATATATATATATATATATATATATATATATATATATATATATATATATATATATATATATATATATATATATATATATATATATATATATATATATATATATATATATAATATTATATATATATATATATATATATATATATATATATATATATTAAAATATTATAAAAAAAGGTCGATGAAAGAGTTTGTAATGACGCTTGATTTGCACAACAATTTTAAACATTGCTTTACTTTGAGCAAATTCAAATTTTTATTTTTTTATTTTTTTTATTTTATTTCTTTTATCTTCAGACAAATTCTGAATAAAAAAAATATCTTTAAACAATCCTTTATGATTGTCTTTTTTTTCTCTATTTCTCTATTTATCTATCTATCAATTCTGTTTCTCTTCACTCTCTCTCTTTTTCATTCTCTCTCTCTCTCTCTCTCTCTCTCTCTCTCTTTCTTTCTCTCTCTCTCTCTCTTTTAAGTACTTGTAATTTCAGATGAATTCATATATATATATATAATATATATATATATATATATATATATATATATATATATATATATATATAATATATATATATATATATATATATATATATATATATATAATATATATATATATATATAATATATATATATATATATATATATATATATATATATATATATATATATATATTATATATATATATATTATATATATATATATATATATTACTTTACTTACCTGCATCTTAGAGTGAGAAGAATAAATATCACACTTAGCGGGAACTTATAATTAAATGTCATGATTTTCTATTAAAAAAATTTTTTTTTTTTTTTTTTTTTAAATTTAATAATAATAATAATAATAAATAATAATAATAATAATAATAATAATAATAATAATAATAATAATAATAATAATAATAAAAAAAAAATAATAAAAAATAAAAAAAATAATGAGAATAATAATATAATAATAATTTAATAATGATAATAATAATAGCAATAATAATAATAATTAATAATAATAATAATAATAATAATAAAATAATAATAATAATAATAATAATAATAATAATAATACAAATAATAATAATAATAATAATAATAGCAGTTATAATATATAATAATATTAATGATGATGGAAGTAAAAATAATTTAATTTTAATAATAATAATAAATAATAATAATAATAATAATAATAATAATAACAAAATTTTATTATTTATTATTATTATTATTATTATATATATTATTATTATTATTTATATTATATTATTTTAAACAAAAAAAATTCATATATTGTGCACCTTTTTATATAAACTCTACCTTGATATATTTTTCAGCTTCTCATTCAATCTCATTCACTCTATTTTGCCTTTAACATTTTCATTACTAGAATTTATCTAAAGAGGTTTTCAGTAA